>BFEA01000222.1:1700099-1720209 GCA_003427395.1 Chara braunii
AAGCGTCCTACTAAATGTTTGCAGCCAGAGGCTGCGCTTACCTGGGTTATAAGGGTCGGTTTTCTTTTTCGGGAAATATCATGGTGGGCTGACGTACTCAATCTCATGTATGTGCCTTGTGAGTTGAATGGTCTTCCCCCGAGCATAACGCACCTCAATATCAATACCAATAATGAACGGATACAAGCTATGTTTGAGTTCACATGCAACGAAAATGAGGGCGTAGTCGACGAACGATTCAAGTCTGGGTTGAGGTTGTGAGGTGACCGGTCTTAGGCAAGGACCGATTTCTGGTTGGCATGGCGGTTCATTCTCTTTGCATGGAGGTTCGTGCTCTTTGCATGGAGGTTCTGTGCTCCGTAACTATGCTTGTTTTTCTTTGCTATTTGGAGACATGTTCTGGAGGAACGGA
Organism: Chara braunii; assembly: GCA_003427395.1. NCBI lineage: Eukaryota > Viridiplantae > Streptophyta > Charophyceae > Charales > Characeae > Chara > Chara braunii. The sequence continues at coordinate 1,700,512 of BFEA01000222.1, forward strand.
TTTGGTAGGTAGGTGTATAGCGGTTTATGTGGTGGCCGCCAACCAGGTTTTCTTTCTCTTCCCCCCTGCCCTCTCTCCCATTTGCCCCTCCTCCCCCGTCAGTCAAACCTCATTCAGTCATGTGGAATGTTCTGAGTAAAGCACAACAGTCACCAAACACAGGGAAGACACGGGGTCAAATGAATGGTATGCCTATGTCGCAGGGCTAAGGAGAAATGAAGAACTTAAAGGCCTAAGGATAATGGTCAGCAAGCAGACAGCAGGACCAACAAAATACAACATACGAAGGAAGAAGGACATGATCTCGCCGGGGTCACGACGAGAGGTGGTTCATTGGGTTGTAGATAAGGATTAGGGGAGGTGGGTATCGATTCTGGGCATGTTAGAGTTAGAACTGATCAACATTATGTGTATCTACGCCCCCAATACTGCTACAGAGAGGGCGTCTTTCTTTTCCCACCTCCAGACCCTGGCTCCTCAAGGAGTCCCACTAATTATTGTCGGAGATTTTAACGCAGCACCGAAACGAGAAATGGATAGATGGGGATCTTGTGACCCCTGTCCACATTATGTAGAAGAGGATGGCGGACCTATGCGAATCCCTGAGCCTGGTGGACGCTTTTAGACTCCTACACCCCACTGCAAAGACCTACACCTGTCCCCGCACCAATGACCAATTCAGACACTCAAAATCATGCATCGACCTGATCTTGCTCTCGCAGAAAATTCAAAATGCCCTGCAACTTTCCACCATCCTCCCACAAAGCCCCCACCCCGGCCTAGACCACTGTGCGTGTGGGGCCATTTTTTCCTTCCGTAAGCGGCCCGATCAAGGCCCTGGATACTTCAAACTCAATACCGCTCTCCTTAAAGAAGAATTTTTCCTCACATATGTTTGTGACGTCTGGAACTTTTGAAACGATCAGAAAAGCTCCTTCGACTCAGAAGTGCGTTGGTTCACCAATGGGCTCTTTTTCTTAGCCAGAAAATGCAAGGACTATTCGAAATTATTAGCAAGCCGACGACATGCACAAGAATTGGATGTTCACAAAAGGTTGCACAACCTGGTGAACCAGAACAACTCAAATGATCACATCCCAGAAATTCAAAGCTTGCAGAACCAGTTACTTTTACTTGCACAACACCGATGGCAAGGAATTAGAATTCGAGGAAAATTAGCCAAATGGTCTACTGAAGGGACCATGGACTCTTATTTATCCAGTCTAGCCTCTGTAAGATTTCACCGTACTACTATCGAAGCTCTGTTGGATCCGGTTTCCGATGATGTAGCCACCACCACAGCGCATTGTGTAAAGATCGTCAGAACCTTTGACAAAGACTTATTTTCCTTTCACATCTCCCCGCAGCAAGAGGAAGACCATCTAAAAGCTCTGAAGGATTTCTTAGGCCCGATGGAGGGCCACCTCTCCTCGACACAAAAGGACCATCTGGACCGCCGGATCTCCAAAGAGGAAATTTGGACGACACTTATGCAAATGGAGGAAGAAAAACCCCCAGGCCTGGACGTTTTTCCCATGGAATTTTTGGAGGTCATATGGCCCATCCTGAGTAAAGACCTGATGCGTTTCTATACAGCAGTGTGGGACTCGGGTGAGTTAGGGGAATTAGTTGGACAAGGGGTTCTTTCGCTACTCCACAAAAAAAAGATAAAATGAACATCAAAAACTACCGACCCATTACACTTTTGACGGTTGTATACAAGATGTCAAAACCAACCGAATGTTGGAAGTGATGGAGGACATCATCCACCCGACACAAACCGACTTTATACGTAACCGGAACATTCAAGAAAACATAATCTTGATCAATGAGGTGATCAGTCTGGCACACCAATCCAAAAGTAATGTCGCCCTCATCTTCATTGACTTCAAGTTTGAAAAAACCTATGATCATGTAGATTGGTTATTCTTAGATAGATGGCTGGATCGTCTGAATTTTGGGACCAATTTTCGACGGTGGGTGTGCATCTTGCACCAGAACACCACCACGAGCGTTCAGATTAATGGGTCTCTAGCCCCAACAATTATACTTCAACGTTCAGTTAGGCAAGGGGACCCCATTGCCCTGTTCTTGTTGATTATCATCATGGAAGTGCTAGCAGCCAGCCTCCGTCAGAGCAAGGACGTAAAAAGAATTCAGATCACCGACATCATTGAGGAGGCAGTTCCCATTTGCTCCCTGTTTGCGGACGATCTCACAATTCTGGCTGACGCCACTCACTAGAATATGGAGAAGATTCATAAACTAATGGCTATTTTTTGTACCCTCTCCGACATGGCCGTCAATTGGGGTCAGAAGACAAGAGGATGGTGGTTCCATTATCAAGGGGGCCGCCCGCCGGAAGGACATCACGTCTCCTGGGCAGCCCCAGACTCCCCTATCCGGATCTTGGGAGTGAAGATAACTGTACTTGGCAAACCACCAGAGCATGATGGATGGTTATCTAGTCCTATATTTGCCAAACTTTCACAATGGAACCATCAACACACATCCCTCTTCGGTCGTGCTTTGATAATTAACAATGTAGTCTTAGCCACCCTTTGGTATAAATCGGTCCTTTGGCCTTTGAGCCCAGACGCCCTGAGAACCCTGAAGAGGAAGGTGGCAGCCTATTTATGGAGAGGGGACAACGAAACCCCCCACGCTATACGTAGAGTGGCTTGGGACTCAGTCATTCAACCCAAAGCAAAAGGAGGTCTTGGTATTCTGGACCCCCTCGGCCAATCCTAAGCCCTCAGCCTACAATGGGTGCTACGTCTGATCTTCAACTACCTTTCAGTGTGGAGGCCACTCGCACTATATCAAATTGCCCACCTTGCCCCCTAGCCCCCCCCAGCCGTCCACCCCCTCTAGTGGTTAGACGACCGTTATTGGAAGATTCCACGGCGCCCCCGGGAAATGGTAGGAAGGAGAGATGACTTCTGGCCCCGTCACGGTTTGCTAAAAATCTGGAGAAAGTTCCCCTCCCCTAATCGGCCACCTCCAGACAGGTGGGAAGAGGTAGCAAGACAATCCCTTTTTGGGAACCAATGGATCACCAACGAACACAATTATGTTTTTTGCAGCGCCGACTCCCCATGGAAACGATGGGTGAAGAATGGCGTGACAAGAGTTGGTGACCTCTGGGACAAGGAAAGGAAGGACTGGAAGAGCCCGAAGAGAATGAGGGCGGAACTCAGGTATTGCCACAATGTTGAGACAACTCTTGAGGAAATAACGGAGGCCCTCCTGGTAGGATGGTGGCTCATCATATGCAAAGGAAAGGTGTTGAAGGAGGGGGACTGGGTGGTCAAGGAAGGAAAGGGAAACAAGGTCGGTCTGGTTCATATGACCCGATCGAAGGACACATTGATTGAATGGTTCAATGTAGAAAGGAATGGTAGACTGGCAGGAAGTCGTGATCCCTTCAAATAATTTCAGAAAGATGAATTACACAGAACTCGGGTACTAGTGGATGGTGAGAACAGACGGGTTTTCTTCCCTGAAATAGCTATAGAAGCCCTTCCCCTTGATCCTTTGGAATGGGTCTGAAACTCTGATCCACGGAACGGACTAAGGCAGCTTAAACCTAAAACCTTATCAGGACTCACTGTCAAGGCAGCATATCACATGCTTAGAGTTAAATGCTGCCTTAAAGACACAGTGGTTGATCGTTGGCAAAGACACATCAACATAAAACGCCATCTTCTTGCTCTCATACGATGGTTCGGTGACACTAAGTCTAAACCAGCGAAAATCACATCAATGCAGTGGCAGATCCAGCATCGGTGCCTTCACACCGACAATTGGCTGATTGATCACTTGCAGCTAGAACAACAAGGTCGAGCGCTCCCTTGGTGCGTTCGATGTCAGCAGGGTTTCCAAACTAGAAAGAGGGCAGAAACAATCGAGCATTTATTTTTACAATGCCCCGCCGTTGTTCTTACCTGGAGGTGGTGGGATAGGGTGTGGCAACAGATAGTCCTCGGGCACCCATGGTCGTGGGATTGGCGAGCCATCTTATTGGGACATTACCCACCCTTCCAAGGCGACACCTTCATGCTGAACATGTTCCCCCTGGCCCGACGGACGATTATGTGGATCTTGTGGTGGCATCACCGTCATCCTATCCAACCCTGTTCCTAGTCAGGGAGTCGGGGAGGAGCCACTGGGGGGCACCAGTGAGAACTCCCTCATCCCTACCCGCCCCTCGACCCTCTGTACTAACCGACCCCCTTACATCCCCCCTTGCATCCACATTCCCACATTGTGTTGGAACAAAGCATATGGAGCTTGCAGAGGAATTAACCAGACCAAGTGAGGGTCTCCAACGAGGCAAACAGAGAAGCTACAAGCCAAGCAGGTCAGGAATGCAAGAAAGAGTCGCAAAAGGCAAGGGAAAGCAAAATGGGACTGCGGCTACATCGTAATGTTGTGGACATGTTAGTCAGTTATAGGCGTAGTTCCAAGGCATATGGGTGGGGAGGGAACGGGTCTGAAAAATCTTCTGCAGGACGCATGGGGAAACTGGGGTCTACCGTTAGCCAATCCTTGAATCTCAATTGGTAATCCCTAGGCACTTGTTCTCCAAGGTCGCCCTTCCCCCCCCCCCCTCTCCATCCCAAGACTCCGACCAACGTATCTCCGCTACCCAGCCCTCCCGGTCCCCTCCTAGCCACTCCCGAGAGAACTGTAGGAGCCGTTCTCGAATGTCAGAGGCTCTATGGACGTTGTCTAGAGTTCGTTTCAATGTTTTTCATCTATCGGAGAGTTTCAGTTGGAAGTGTCCTTTAAGTAGGTCCAGCCTTTCTTCCCCCTCTACCCGAACGTGGTCTAGAGTCAAGACGCATCTTTGCCACCACAAGATCCACATAATCATCCGTCGGGCCAGGTGGAACATGTTCAGCATGAAGGTGTCGCCTTAGAAGGGTGGGTAATGTCCCAATAAGATGGCTCGCCAATCCCACGACCATGGGTGCCCGAGGACTATCTGTTGACACACCCTATCCCACCACCTCCAGGTAAGAACAGCGGCGAGGCATTATAAAAATAAATGCTCGATTGTTTCTGCCCTCTTTCTAGCCTGGAAACCCTGCTGACATCGAACACACCAAGGGAGCGCTCGACCTTGTTGTTCTAGCTGCGAGTGATCAATCAACCAGTTGTTGGTGGGAAGACACCGATGCTGGATCTGCCACTGCATTGATGTGATTTTCGCTGGTTTAGACTTAGTGTCACCGAACCATAGTATGAGAGCAAGAAGATGGCATTCTATGTTGAGGTGTCTTTGCCAACGATCAACCACTGTGTCTTTAAGGCAACATTTAACTCTAACCATGTGACATGCTGCCTTGATAGTGAGTCCTGATAAGGTTTTAGGTTTAGACTGCCTTAGTCCGTTCCGTGGATCAGAGTTCCATACCCATTCCAAAGGATCAAGGGGGAGGGCTTCTATAGCTATTTCAGGGAAGAAAACCCGTTTGTTCTTGCCATCCTCTAGTACCCTAGTTCTGTGTAATTCATCTTTCTGAAACTATTTGAAGGGATCACGACTTCCTGCTAGTCTACCATTCCTTTCTACATTGAACCATTCAATCAATGCGTCCTTCGATCGGGTCATATGAACCAGAGTTAATTTTCTGGTTCTTAGAGCAATCAAGGCTGGCAGGTTCCCCCCAGACACCATCCAGTTTTCCTTCTTTACCACTTTGAATCTACTATGTAAAAAAAGGGGAGGGATGACAGTTGGCTATACCCGACAGACGACTGCATGGTTGCATGGCCGCAAGGGGACCGTTCGAGGAAGGGCTGGGTGTCGGGAGGACCCAGTGGTGCCCCCCAGTGTCTCCGCTCGATACGCTGACCAGATGAAGGGTCGATGAAGGGAAAGAGGATCAGCTGGACCCCGGCTACACTTGTTTGCGCATCTCAGATATCTTCCTGCATGAGGGTTGCAGTTTCTAGGCCCATAGAGCCTGCAGATTATGGATAACTGGTTTGGTGCTTACAGGAGGATTACAGTTAAAAGAGCCTTCACAATCAGCTCCGGAGTCCAGAGCAATCAATATTGGCAGGGTTTTCCAGTTGGTGATTCTGAAAAAATCGTTCTCCCAAGTTGTTCCAACGTCCTGCTCAGTCAATCCCCTGTAAGGCAGGGTAATCAATGCTGGCAGGATTGTTTCTCTGCTGTTCTCTGATGACACCCTGTATATGGGACGCTGGACCCGTTTTTCAGCAGGTGATGCTCCCCACCAATAGACGGAGCCTCTCCCCGGGTGGTAGTGGTGTCTGCTCTTATCAGCGCCACTAGCACCGGGTGGGGGTCTGTCTCTTATACACATCTAGATGTGTATAAGAGACAGAATAGATACCGAACAGAGGGGGTTATGGGACCAAAGGGGTTCACGGCGTAGACGGTTTATCAGATAAGAGGGCGTCACACAAACCATTCACTACCTTAACTAAGGAGGGAACTGATTGTTGAAGCTTGAAACTCAAAAGTTCTAAGTACTATGGGGTATTTCCGAGCGAACAATGTAATAGAAGGCTCGCAACTGTGTCCCTCGCTATTTCATGCTCTATAAAATGTATAATGGGACGCTGGACCCGCTTTCCTCGCAGGCCATGCCAATTTTTTTTTTTTCCTCTTAAAAAAAATAAAATCGTTTTCTTCTTCATAGCATCATTCACAATTCAATGTCGGCTTGCCATTCCTTGGGTTCATTTTTTTCCCTTGTTCGTTTTGTTCTTGTTCTTTGGAGGTGTTCTGAAGCAATGGATTCTGGACTGGATTCGAACTTTGGTCTGTAACCGAAGACCGTACCTCAGCACGTATAGCAATGTGAAATGTTGAAATACTGCCCCATGTTCAAATCTAGATAATGCAAAACTCATGACTGGCCTGCTATAAAACAACACATTACAACACTCAAAACTTCATCCCCGCTACAACCCCTCTGCCCTGGCTACGCCCCCGTGCTCCGCGCGGTTACAGTGTAGTAGTGCTGGACTAAAGAGTTGGAACTGATATCGGGAAGGGTGTAGCCGACATATATCAGGTCAAACCGACGCCAGGGGTTTATCGCAAACCCGTCAGAGGGGTGCGACAGGGTAAGTCAGCTGTTAGAGGGACGCAATGCAAATAAATTCAACTTTCAGTGGTGCGACTCAAAATCCGGTCCCCTCAAAAAAAAGAAAAAAACTACATGTCCTACAATGTAGAGTCTGATAACAAGAATGACCTCTCAAAACCATCAGCTACTGGTCCCAGTTTTTCCACAACGCCTCTAGCGAACAGCTACAACGTCCCTGTCTTCCGTAGCAGGGTCTGGCGCCTTTACCCAAGGCTGGACTTTTTCCCGTTTGGTGGTTCGGGAGGGGTTGCACCGCAGCCTCTCGGGGAGCAAACTACTGGTAGGAAAGGGTCCCCAAACCCGAAGATTCATATCACAGTCCCTCTCCCAGTCACCATCTCCAACCCGGTTGCCACGTACGGAACTGGAGGGGTTACCAGTTGCCACGAATCACCTAACCTCCCTCAGCCCTGCCCCCTCAGTGCCGTGCATCTCGCGTGTTTCGAACGGTGAGGGCACTCATGTGCCACTGTGTCACACGAGGCCTGTCCGTGTCCAGACAACGGTGGCTTCCAACGGCACTTCAGATGATCGCATTCCGTCGCACAGTGTAAGCGGCCCAGTGTGGCACGGCGCTGCTCGCACCGCCCATTGACAGCACGGCGCTAAGCAACCCTAACGTCCCACATCAGCGGTACGCACACGACGCAGAGCATCGATCGTCGATCGTCGACAGAAGGTGTGCGTCGTTTGGGACGTGTCCCATTTTGTCTCTCCGCTTTGGCCATAACCTCCTCCATCCCTCGCCTTGTTTTCTTCTCGTTTGATAGGTCGGCTGTGTGTGTGTGTGTTTGTGTCTGTGTGGTCTTATTAGCTATGCACAACTCCACAAAAAAAAAGCATGACTGTGCCAGACTGTTTCGTCGGACTTCCATCGGCTCATCTGGAGATTGTGTGTGTGCGCGTGCGGGCACGTGCGTTGGGACGAGTATCTTTGCTGGGTTCCTTATGGAAACAGTTTTCCTAGCGAAGTAATCCACGTCTGGGATGGGTTGACGAGGCAGTAGCATGTAGCGGTTGGTTCCAGTCCAGTGAGTGCAAAAGGAAAAGGAACAAGCAAGTGAACCTACGTGAGCGGTGCTGGCCTCTCACGGCACTTGGAGGCTCTTCCCGGATTGACGGTATTTGCCGCCTCATCCATCAGCTAGGGACAGTCGTCTGGAAATGAAAAAGGGTTTCGATAGAATACCCCTCTTCACTATCACACCTTGTTCTCCTTCGTTCGCCCTTCTCCCCATCCAGGTAAGGAAGACAGGAGTAGGAGGGGACGCAACACTTTATTAGGTGGGTGAAGAGTAGGAGGTGGGTGAGGAGAAAACGAGGAAGAGGTGCCGGGCGAAAGAGAGGGAAGATTAGGGTCTCGCACTCACCATATCCGCAAATGACAAATTATGGCGGTGCATCTTTCCACGGTCTAGCGGCAGATTCATCATTCTCGTTTTGCAGATTTGGTGAGTGGTGGAGCGCGGCCCTTTGCCAGGCAGCCGTGAACATCTGGGAAGTCGGGAGCATTTTGAAACCTTTCCGTGGCACACATCGCAAAATTTTCATCGCAGAATGATATGAAGCATTTTTCAAGGTACAGAGGATAAGCATGGTGCATACTCGGGAGGAGGACGATGAGGGGAGGAGGAGGGGAGGAGTAAAGTGTCGAGGAGGAAGAGGGAGATTAGGATGGAGGACGATTGCCTAGTCAAAACAGAAAAATAAAGAAGGGGAAACAACAAAGAGAAAAGGGAAAAGGAAGTAAGAGGGAAGTAGAAAAGGAAAACAGCAAAAATAACCGAAATCTTGGGCCCGCATCATCCTCTTCGCTTTCCAAGTCTCCTTTTGGGGGAATATCATCTACCCACCACCACGTTCTGGTCATCATCGTGTCAGCACCTTCTCCCCGTCATGGTCATCTAGTCGTTTCTCCACCCTCCAGCTCCATCTGCGGCTTCGTGCTGTTCCGCTTCCTGGGAGGGGGAGGAGGGGGAGGAGGAGGAGGAGGAAGAGGCAGAAGAGAAGAAGGGGGGAAAATGGCAACGGGGCAATAGTCAAGAGCTTCCTGAAGCCTGGTGGCCTGGTAAACGTTTCCGAAGTTATTTTTCGAAACGATTTTCCGACACTCTCGGAAGTGCAAACTAATTTTCCAGGTAGCGCAAAATTTTCGGCGCGTCGATAGTTATTATGCGAAACATTTCCCAAAGATGCAAAATGTATGAGCATGAAGATCAAGAAGCTGAGCAGGAAGGGGTGTGGAAGGTTCGGGCGGAAATCGATGAAGGAGGAGAATGAGCGAGTAGCAGGATGAGTAACGCGAGGAGGGAGGTTGAAGCGCCATAGAAAGCTCATTGGGATCACTCAGAAAAGAAAACGACATCACCGTAACGTCCTTCCGCCCCCTTCCCCCCCCCCCCAAAAAAAAAAACCCATCTTTACCTTCCTCTTCTCAATTCTTCAGCAGTATCATTGCCAGACCAAAAAGAACCGGATTACTGTCATGCCATCGCTGTTGTCCTCCTCTTCATCTTTCTCAACATCATAATGATCCACGATTTTTCAACCATTGTCACTCAGACTTTCCATGCGTCATCCCTGCTGTATGACTGCTACTCGTGCTCATCATTTTCGTTGCCCTTCAGCTTATCATTGGACATCGTCTTTTTGCCTTGTCCTCGTCTTTTTTCCTGTCCTCGTCATCGCCTTCGCCCTGGGGTAGACTGAAAGTCATGCAAAGCAATGAAACAGGTCTTCTCCAGTCAGCAACCATCTCCATCCGTGTGGACCCTTGAATTTGGCAAAGCTGTAATGGCGGCTTCTTTTTGTTCCGTATTCGTTTCCTTTGTATCGTTCTTTTCCTGCTTTTGGCAGTTTTTTTATTCACACTGTCAATTTCTAACATTGAGATGCTAATACGTGTGTGTGTGTGTGTGTGTGTGTGTGTGTGTGTGTGTGTGAGAGAGAGAGAGAGAGAGAGAGAGAGAGAGAGAGAGAGAGAGAGAGAGAGAGTTCCGGTGGTGGTTACCTGGAATCGAGATCTGTTGACATGTATGCGGGAGGAACAAAGTGAATGCGGGAATCTACTTGTCAGGGGACCGTTCCGGTGGTGGTTACCTGGAAGCGTTATAGTAGATTCGATGTGGCGCGATCGGTGCCGGCTGATGTTTGGCAGTGCTATTTCGTCCTTAAATAGCCCAGCCTCTAACAGATTCCCGCATGCACTTTGTTATGTCCCTGCCCAAAAAAACAGACACACACACAGAGAGAGAGAGAGAGAGAGAGAGAGAGAGAGAGAGAGAGAGAGAGAGAGAGAGAGAGAGAGAGAGAGAGAGAGAGCAAACAAACGTGCGAACTGTGTACTCTTCCCGGAAAGTGAACTCCACGAACTGACGGCAATTGTGTGTCCTCCCCTCCCTCTTCCTCCACACCAGAGCAGGAATGAACAGCAGAATACCCACCGCTCATCTTGCAATGTCGAGCCGGTCACCTGGCCTGCTTTGAGGCCGTTCCGGTCAAGTGTTCGGTCTGGATTGAAGCGGGCTTGCGGGTTGTGGAGCTGGCCGTGCGAGGTTCGCGTGTGCAATGTCGGGGCGTGCATAACTCGGCGTACAATGTGGTGGCGTGCGTGTTTGGTGCCTTGCGTCCTATGTTGAGCCCTTTTGTCAGGCTGATTCCACTTACATGTTTCCACTTACATGTTACTTGTGCGATAACGGCAGCGAGAGGTGGTGAAAGCGTGGACGCACGAGAATGCGGTGGGATGGAGGGATGCCGTTTTTTTTTTTTTTGAGTTTTTGCCGAGTTGCAAATCCGCAACATATGACCGTGAACTCGGTTAAGGCCATACTCACAGTAGGAGTTTTCTGTTGACTTGTTTCTGGAGGTAAATTGCGGTCAGATGCGTTTACATCCGGCCGTAAATGCGATCAGATACATTTAAGATAGAGCTAGTGTGAGTACGACCTAACTGAGTATCACAACGGTATGGTGATAGGCCGGCCTTGTACGTAGAGGTGATGAAGAGGCGGAGCTTTCTCCGATGCACTGTGTGACGATAAATATATGTTCCCTACACCGGGGTTCAACCAGTCTGCATACAGGGGTCTTGGCGGAGCACGCTGAAAGGCCGGAGCGTCAGACTAATAAGCCGGTACCCGGGAAAGGTGGTCGGTCTGAGGGAGTCCCGTTACATTGGTGCTTCTGTTTTTTTGTCCTTCCTGTCACGTTGGAACATTTCTTTTGTTCTTTTTTTGTTTCTAAAAAAGGAATTTAATAATTTATCGATTTATGTGTGTCATCCTTGAATGCGCAGGCGGGTTGAAGTGTGAGGTCCCCGGCCTCGGTTCAAGTGTTGATTTGAAATGAAATTTGATGTGTTGTTAGGAGGAAAAAATAAAGAAAAAGAATGCGCAGGGGCCATGCATATCAATCTTCTCTGTATCTTTCCAATTTGAATGGATGTCAGAAGGACACGTTGGAACATTTCAGATTGCGGTTGGATTATGGCTTTTCAGCACAATCAACTGCATGCTGAATGGAGCTAATCTTGTCGGAGAAGAAGGTCCTGCGCTCTCCCGATTGTGCTGTTTGTTTTGTGAGGATCACTTTGCTGTCTGCCATGGAAGGACCGGTTATTGCATCTTCCAGAGCCATCGCTATATGGAATGGCCTGTAAGGCTCCTTGTGTGTCTGTCTGGAAGGAAGGTTATATTTTTTTGTCGGGTTCCATCTCCTCATTCCGCAGGGTGTGTGCGGATCAGGACTTCTTGAGCTTATGACATGCTCTCGCATCCCAGATCCATGTTATTCCTGATGCTTTCTCAGATTGTACGGGCCTTGCTCCACCAGTCACCAAATGTGCAAAACGAAAATGAATCTCCTGCTAGAACATGGAACGATACACTGCCATAATTTTTTGTATTTTGTGCATGCGGCGAGTGGTGGAGCGAGGCCCCAAGTCTCTGACGCTGTGCTCTGCAGAGAACGGCCCAGCGATCTTTGGATGTCCGGATGCATGGGTGGATGCTTGCATGTGCTCGTTTGTTTTGTCTTGTTCCGTCCTCTTCTCTGTGCGCGGGCTTGTGCCGGTGTTACCCTCTTGCGTGTTCCTTTTATGTAATGGAGTTGCAACCAATTTGGCAATATATAAGTAATGATATAAATAATACTAGTAATATGCATAATTGATTTCATATGCAATCAGACTCGACTTCTTCACTCTTGTCATGCATGCAAACAGCGAAACAGCAAACTGGCGACATGCGCCCACACAGTACTCAAGATATCGTAACCAGGTAGGAGTTCTCTTCAACTGGCTATGGCGACTGAGCGCCCACACAACTCACTGTTCGCACTCTGGATCACCCTGGATGTCCCACACNCACCCCCGGCTATGTCCGTCTTCCTCTTCGATCTCCTCCTTCCACACTTCTTCTTCTCTCTCCTCAGTCCCTCCTTCTCTGTCCTCCCTTTCTCTCTCATCCGGTACTCTGTGTTACAGCTCCGCGGCTATGGCCACTATCTTCCTTCTCCACTGGACTCCGCAATCTCGCCTTACAGGTAAGTGACAACCAATCTTGGATCGCTCCTCTCTCTCTCTCTCTCTTCCGCCGTAGCGGTATCTTCAGCGCAGCAGGTAAGTAACCAATCTTGTATCACTCATGTCTCTCTCTCTCACTCTCTCTCTCTCTCTCTCTCTCTATCTCTCTCTCTCTTCGTAGTGGTCTTCTTGTTGCAGGTGCGCGACGTCTTCTTCCACCTCGAGGTCCGCTATGGCGGACTGGCTCCTCCGGCGGTAACTTCAGCTATGGCACATCTGCCCTGCACACCTCGCGCGCGTGGAACAGCTGGTACCTGCTCCGATACCAGTGCAATCAGACTCGACTTCTTCACTCTTGTCATGCATGCAAACAGCGAAACAGCAGACTAGCGACATGCGCCCACACAGTACTCAAGATATCGTAATCAGGTAGGAGTTCTCTTCAACTTGCTATGGTGACTGAGCGCCCACACAACTCACTGTTCGCACTCTGGATCACCCTGGATGTCCCACACACAACACTCTACACGCAACACACACACACACACACACGCTACTATGGCTATGGCAGCTATGGCTGCCACTATCCTATCGCTACACTACACTTCACTGCCCTCTTCGTCTTCGGGCGCACTGCAGACCTCCTCGCACAAGCTGCTGGGGCAGCGCTTCCGCATGGCATCCGCAGGAATGAATGAATGGCTGGGCGCAGCCTCTTGATTTATAYTTCTGCGCTGCGTTGGTCTGCACTGTATCCCTTGTCCCACGATGTGTTCACAGTCCCAGACGGTACTTGCTGAACAGGACCGGACTGACTGACTGGGACTGCTGACTGGGCTAGGTGGACTACCACCACTTGACCACTTGCCTCTGCTGAACACAGGCCAACTCCGAAAGGCCACTTCTAGAACTGTGAGATGTTCTCCTCAGGCGCAAACTCTTTGGAACTAACCCAGACTAAGTCGCCTACTTGGAACTGTGAAGGGCGACGATGTTTGTTCGCTTGCTATATCATCTTATGCTGGGCTTTCCTAAGGTTTTCTACAACGGTAGCTAGTTCTCTCTCGTGCTGCACAACAAACTCCCGGGTCCCGGGCGGCAATCTGTGAATTTGATCCCGGTTGAGTCCCTCAAACGGTCTGCGTGGTCTAAAGGACTTGTGCAGTTCGTTGGGAGTGCGACATGTAGACAGATGCACGCTATTATTGTACGCACTAGCTACTTTGGGCAACATCTCATCCCAGTTAATCTGATCCGGCCTAATATACATGCGCAAAACTTGCTGTAGGATCTTGTTCATTTGCTCCGTCCGACCGTTAGTCCCTGGATGACGTCCGGACGACATCAACAACTTGGATCCATACACTCCCATGAGTTCATGCCAGTTCTGGCTGGTGAAACGACTATCTCTATCACTAACTATTGACATCGGGATTCCGTTCTCACTAACCCAACAGTCAAAGAACCTCTGTATGACTAAATCAGTACGCGCCTAAGAAGGCAAAGGAACAAAAACTGCGTACTTGCTAAAGCGGTCAACTATGACCATGACTTGGCTTTTGCCATGCCTGCTCTTGACTTGAGTGTCCATGAAATCGATTGACACTGAGTCTCCCGGCTGATCCGGAATGGGCAAAGGTCTGAGAAGACCTAGCGGGGCGCGCGTAGAACTATTATTACACTGGCAGACTTTGCAACTGCGAACATACTCTACGCAGTCATTCTTCATCCCTGGCCAGGTATACGCACGCATAAGATTGGCTAAAGTCTTTTGCCAACCAAAATGACCCTTTGTGTCATGGCATTCGCCCAGAATCAGACTACGAATCTCTTCGCTATTGGGGATGCACAGGCGGTCAGACACATTAGTCTTCTCAAAAAGCAACCCTTCGGTAGTGCGGTAATTCGGTTCAGTCTCTGGGGCCTCCTTGACTTTCTTAAGGAGCTCACTATAGATAGGGTCCTGCGCGTAAGCTTCTCTAACCCTCTGCTGCAGGTCCTTCCCTATATCGAGGTAATGTACTATTGCCCCAAAGTAATCCGCTCTCCTACCTAGAGCATCCGTGACTACGTTGTACTTCCCTTTGACAGGCTTGAGCTCAAAGTCATACTGATCTATCTCTGTGGCCCACCTAGTAAGCTTAGGTGTGATCTTGGCCTGCGTCTTTAACCATCGTAATGTCTCATGGTCAGAATAGACTTTGAAGTGCCTCCCAAGCAAGTAGTGCTTCCAATGGTCTAAGGTTTGCCTGAGAGCGTAGAGTTCCCTTTCATAGGTAGATGTCGCGACCTTCTCTGAAGGCATCCTGGCGGACATGAACTCTACGGGTCTATAGCCATTGCCATCGTCTTGCTGTAACACTGCGCCTATGCCGTACTGGCTAGCATCCGTAGTAACGACAAAAGGCAAGGACGGATCGGCGACCTTAAGGACCGGATACTCTATCAATGCCTGCTTTAGCTTTTTCATGGCAGACGTGCAGTCCTTGTCCCACTTCGAGATTGTCTCTTTTCTCAGCAATCTGCGAAGGGGCGCAGCGATGGTGGAGAAGTTCCTCACGAACTTCCTATAGTAGTTAGCTAGGCCCAGAAACGAGCGCAACTCTGTGAGCGTACGTGGCGTGGGCCAATCTCTAATCGCTGCGATCTTGCTATCTTCTGGCTTAACGCCGTCTCCGTCTAAGATGTGGCCTAGGTACAAAACTTGGGTCTTTGCCCAATCGCACTTCTTTGCATTGATCTTGAAGTTAGCTTCCCTCAACTTGCCTGAGATGACCATGATGCTCTTCGAGGGTCCTGCTAAACACTAGAATGTCATCTAGATAAACTACAACAAACGTGTCTAACCACGACCTAAACAAATCGCTCATACAACACTGGAACGTAACTGGCGCGTTGGTTAGTCCAAAGGGCATCACTATGAACTCGTAGTGCCCATATCTAGTCTGGAAGGCCGTCTTGTACTGATCATCAGGATGTACCTCTATCTGATGATATCCGGACTTCAAATCTATCTTGGAGAAATACTTCGCCCCCTGCACTCGATCTAAGAGATCGTCTATCCTAGGCAGTGGCTCAGCATTCTTCACTGTGATGGCATGCAGACCCCTATAGTCTGTACATATCCTTAGCTCTCCCTCTTTCTTAGGTACAAAGAGAACAGGGGCTCCAAAAGGAGACGAACTGGGCCTAATCCAACCCTTTTCAAGGAGCTCGTCCAACTGTTTCCGCAGCTCCTCTAACTCCTGCGGGGACATTCTATACACCGCACCCTTAGGAGTTCTACTGCCAGGCTCTATCTCAATACGGTGCTGGATGGGCCGCGGCACCGTGCCTGTCGGCGTCTCAGTCAAATCCTTAAACTCTTCCAGCAGCTTGGCAATCACGGGGTCCATCAACTTTTCCTCCGTAGGCTCAGTCACTGGCCTAACATAGGCAACAAAGACCTGTTCCTCCAATCCCTCCTTCTTCACCAGTCTGGCGAACGCGGGGGCACTAAGGCAGCAGTGCGCCAAGGAATTCTCTACCCTTGACACATGGAACAGGCGGGCAGTCTTGGCCTCGTCTGACGAACTAGGGAGCCAACACTTGTTCTCCTTCAAATGGAGCGTGGCCCCGACTGCCTCTCCCCAATCCATTCCTAGGACAATGTCAAATGGGAGGCTGTCCTCTACGAGGAGAGTCAGGGAGTGGAGGACCTTCTTCGCTTTCCCATCTTTCTCTAGGCGGAAATACGCCTGGACTCCCTCTACGTAACCCTCTACAATCATAGTACGATTGTCCGCGAGGATACTAACTATGGGGACTGTCAGTTTCTGGATTTTAAGTCCGAGCCTCAACTTTTGCAGCGCTTTCCTACTAATATAGCTGCGAGTGGCCCCTGAGTCTACTAGGGCCCCTACTCTACTTCTAAAAATCTCTGTATCTAGTAATATAAGCTGCCCTTTGTTCTCCTTCTTCATCTTGGCCCAGGCGGGGATCCTCTCCTTCAACTCTTCGGCCACACCTGTGAGGGAGGTGTCTAGCGAAACTTTAACATAAGCAGTTTCAGGACAGCTGTCTAGACACCGGCTTGCAACCTCTGCAGTAGGCACATGTGGTGTGGGAGTCTCCTGCCGGCTAGCGCTATTTTCCCCACATGGCCTAGTGGTAGGGGCAGTTGCTACCCCTACCGCGGCTACCTTTTGGCCCTTGGGCAGCCGTTCGGGTCTCTCTATACTTGGGACAATATTTGATGATATGGCCCGGGTCACCGCAGAAAATGCACTGACCCCGGTCCAATCGTTTTTGCCATAAGTCCTGGTCCAGACCCAAAGATTCCCAAGGCCTACCCTGAGGTAGCCCTGGGTGCCATCCTCCTACTCTATAGGGAGTCCTATTCCTAGGACGGTTTTGCGAGGGACCTTGACCCTTGCCTCCCGCTTGGCGGTTTCCTCCTCTGCCGCCAACCCCCTGATCGTCTTGAAACCGGCTCCCTGAGGCCCGACCCCCTTGGCCCTGGCCTCTTGCTCCTTGCGGCCTCCCTCCGGCCGCGACAGCAGCGTAGGATCTCCCCTGRCTCACACCGCTGTCCGCCTCCTCTAGCCCCCACTCAATCTGATCGTAGGGAATCTCATCCACACTACCCTCATCTAAAGTCAGGACAAGGCTATCCTTGGTCTTTACCTGTCCTGAGATAGTGCGGCCTTTCCATTACTTTCCCTTGTCCAAATCCTTATGCCAGAAGGTAGACAGGGACACTGACTTCGCTTCAAAAGCCACCACCTCACGACTAAGGGAATCGTAAGTGGTGGCAGGGTCTTCGCTCTTCGCGAAGAACTGCCCTCGAAAGGCTTCGGGCATAGTCCGGTAAAAGAGGTTGACCAACTGGCCCTCTGTGACCCCATGGTCAGGGACGGCCACCAACTCATCCATTGTACCCTTGAGTGCCGTGACACTCTTCCATTTACGAGAATGGATGGTTTGGAGCTTATCTGAGGCCTTGACACTGCGAGCGACATCTGCAAATCGCTCGCGCAGCAGCTTCAGGAATTCGGTGAGGGACGTAAATGAGGAGTACGCAATGGGATCATCACTACAGTTGGCAGCGCAAACTAGGGACCTTGCAAAACTGGCGGCCTCATCTCTCAGCGCGTGGATAGCAATTAGGACTTGCTGATCTGGGGAGACCTGTTGCAAGTGCACATAGGTCTTAACGTTGGCCTCCCAATTGTCAAAGTTTTCCTCCCTCTTCCCACTGTAGGAATCGGGGAACTTGACTTTGACAGGCTCCCGGCGAGGAGGACGTGCTTCCTCCTCCTTAGGAGCTGCCGCCTTGACGCCTTGAATGGCGCCAGTGCAGAACCGCTCAGTCTTGTCGAGGCGGTGACCCACCTCGGCTCCAACGACGCCTACCAGCTCATGAGCAAAGTCTCGAAAGCCCAACCGTATCGAGCGCACATCTATGTCCCGACTTCTGCTAAAGTCATATTGGTCTGCGTGAACCTGTGCCAGGCATGCGACGCTCCGAGCTATGACTCGCATCTGACTCGGGAGATCGGGCTAGGCGGCTAATTGCGCCTCTATCTTCTTCACTTCCTCTAAGGCCTCTGCCGCCTCCGTTGCCTTGTCAATTCTCCTCTTCTTCTCCCTCATCACCGCTAATTTCCATTCCATCCTCTTCTCGTCTTCCAACGCTTGACGTTTAAGAGGGTCTTTCTCTGCATCCCAAGCCTTCATGGCAGCTTCTTGCTGATCCTACCTCTTCCTCTTCTCCCACAGTCAGGTTGGCAGCCCATTCAGATATCCTCTTGTCCAGGTCTCCACCGGTACTACTACTGGGCTGCCCACTACTCCTTTGCAGTGGCGGACCGTCCTCTTCTTCATCCACCGCCTTCAATTTCTCTTCTTCTTCCTTCTTTAACCTCTCTTTCTCCCTGGCCATCTCTTCTTCCATCTTCTTCAATTTGGCCGCCTGCTCCTCCTTCAAGGCCTTCTTCTTGGCCTCCTTCTCCTTTCTCTCCTGCAGGATGGCGRCCATCTTCGCCTCCTCCTCCTTTGTGTACGGCATAGTGGAGGTGCCGCRCCGGGTGTCTACCATGGTGGTGTCAGGTGYACGACARAGGTCCCACTCC
This sequence comes from Chara braunii, assembly GCA_003427395.1. Taxonomy (NCBI): domain Eukaryota; kingdom Viridiplantae; phylum Streptophyta; class Charophyceae; order Charales; family Characeae; genus Chara; species Chara braunii. The sequence continues at coordinate 1,719,282 of BFEA01000222.1, forward strand.
TCACCACTTGGACCTACCYGGACACAAACCTACTGACCGAMTTCCTAAGGACCACAGGGTAAGACCCTGTCAACTATGGTCACTAACCCAAGACTTATTCTAAGGCTGTCACTACTGAACCAAAAGCTGATCTGGAGGCATTTAAGGGGATCCCCCGTAACTCCTCAAGAATTCTTTAACGTCGCAGACAGGACGACGTGATCAGCTTGGTTCTTCCTGGCGATTTCAGCCCACAACTCAGCTGTTCCAGCCTACTGTGCCACACCGAGCAGTCCGCTGGTCTGTACCGGTCCTTGGAGGGGTTCGTATCCCTCGAGACAGTCGAGTCGTCAGACACAAATCATCAACTGTAATAGGTCCGGTAGGGGAGTGGCTCAACCAGGCCTCAACACTTAAAGACGGCCCTCGTTTCAGCCTACAATCCGGAGTTCAGACCCTCTACACTGAACTCAGTAGACCTGCCGGACAGTACCGGTCATTGGGCTAGACCAGTTGTTTAACGAGCGCTCGCCGCTCATGCCCAGGTCTCCAAGTGCCAGAGTAGAGCTTTGGTCCTACTGAGCCCGTGTAGGTTTGGCAGCAAGGCCCTATCCTTCATCCACAGAGTCCTAACACCTAAGACAGAAGAGACTCAATGCAGAAAGAGTAGACAGACAACTTAGCAAGTACCGTGGGGTAAGTGCACATCCACAGGGTAAGGGGATAGGCTGAGGGGTCAACGAGATATCACCAACTCCAGCTTGGTCAAAATCTTGGTCAGCAGCCCCGGTCAATGCCTTGGTCAATGTCGAGTCAACGCGGGTAACCCCCAGTCAACACTTGGTCAACACCTGGTCAACCCTCTGGTCAACGCTCAGGTCAACGCCCGGTCAACCCTTCACCTCGGCTATGGCTGCTGGCACCATCACCCTCGTCACCCTCGCCGTCT
>BFEA01000222.1:1742190-1759028 GCA_003427395.1 Chara braunii
ATATATATATATATATATATATATATATATATATATATATATATGTTCAGCCTCCTGATGAGTCGGTGAAACTCCGACGAAACAGTTTGTCACAACCCCTCGCTTGTTGTCCTCTTCTCCCTCTCTGCCTACGGTTTACCGGGCAGCTCTTTTTGACGATAAAACAGGGCTGCCCTGTAAACCGTAGGCAGAGAGGGAGAAGAGGAGAACAAACGAGGGGCTGTGACAAACTGTTTCGTCGGAGTTTCACTGACTCATCAGGAGGCTGATTTTTTTTTTTTTTTTTGCAATCTAAGGATAAAGGGTAGAGGAAAGCGCCAATTGCCCACTCACTGTACAACTCCAGCCTGCTCCGCAAAATCGCATACCAGGCACAGACCCAAACATTTGGGCATATATCAATGAAGGACAAAAGGCAACATCAATTACATTGGATGGACGACAAAAAATAAGTGCCCCACAACATATAAGGCACTACCAACAAGAAAGCACCGACCAGAACCTCCAATGGTCCGAAAGAATTGGAATATCCCTCTGAGTCTGCCCACAAAGCCACAAAATAACTCCGCAGAATCTCCACGCGACACCAGGAGCACTACTGCTTAAAACACCATAGAAGTTCCCCCATCTTCCATGTGCTCCAAAAGAGCAGCCCATTGGAGTGACACCCACAGCAAAGACTCTCTGACCCTCCTCGCGAAGATACGGTCAAGCAAACATTCCCGCCCAAAAAAGCTGGTGGCCACCCAAGTGTTGAGGTTCTCCTCCTTTTTCTTGTGGCCTGAAAAGGGTTTAGGAGCTGCCAATGGTATCTTGGGAACCCACTGCGGTTAGGGCCCACTGCCTTGTGCCTGCTGAACCGGTGGCTGTACTGGCGGAACAGGTTGCTGAACCGGCTGCGGAGGTGGCTGCACCTACTGCAGACGTTGCAGAATCTGTGGCAAAGGTTGCTGGCTCAGCTGCTGTGCTGTAGCTGCAGCAGCAGGACGGAGGACTAGAAAGCAGGTCCTGGAGTCTGGCCACTACTACCTGCTGATGGACTGCCCGCTGGAAACATGCCAAATTGAGGCACAAAGGGACCTCCCATAGGTGACTGACACTGATGGACTGGCCACCACTGGAGGAGCTATCGTAGGCTACGCTGGCCTTGGCATAGTCCTAGGACCTCTTGAGCGCTGCCAGGATCTGGTCCTGGCCTGCTATGAGATAAGACAGCATATCCTGCTGGACAGCCTGTACCTTGGCCATGTCCAGCATACCCGCCCGTAGTGCCTTGACATCCGGACTGATTGCTGCCTCATCCAAAGCCTCTATCCTCCTTAAATCCGCCTCCCTTGCCTCTAGTCTGGCTTTTCTTCTTCTGGCTCTCTCGCTTCTATCCGCTGCATCCCGTATCTGGCGTTGTATCTCTGCATGAAGGGCATCAGCCTGTTGGATCTTTCTATCCTCTGCTGACAGCAGTTGCTGCTGGCTGTACTGCGAGCCTGCATAACTGACTGGAAGACGGTCCTGACGTACCCTGTATAACACGCAAAGAAGTGGCCTGAGATGCGGCCTGGGAAGTTGCAGAGGCGGTGATCATTGCTGCCGCTGCTTCAGCTCTAGCGTGTGCAACTGCTGCTGCTGCTAAAGACCTCTCTGCCTCAGCTGCTGCTGCCTGTGCTCTCTGCAAATGCCTCCTCTCCTCAGCTTCTCTCTGTAGTCTCCTCCCCTCACCTGGCCCAAGAGACAGGTAAGTGATCGGCTGACTAAGTACCCCCTGTCAGGTAGTTCTCCGTCATCTCTGGTCTAGTCTCTCATCCTTGCTGTCGTCTTCACTCATCAGCAACACTCAGATTGCGATCTGCACTAGCGTCCTCGCTGGGACCTACCACAACATGGCATCCGACCGATGCTAAAAATAAATAAAATAAAATAAAATAATTGTTTTGTCCAGCTATAACAGGAAGCAGTCAAGCGGTATCAGCAGATATGTTCAGACCCCTACAAACGATCTTATTCCTACTTTGACTAGTTCTCATTCAGATGCAATGCAGAGAAGAATAGTTAAGTACTCTAACTACAGCAGTCTGTCAGATGTTGCAGTCCGTCACACCTAACTAATAAAAAATTAACAATAAAATCACTTGCAAGGTGGATGGCCGTTGGCTCAGTGGTTAGGGCACTGGTTGAAAATGTGCATTGTGGTATGATTTTGCAGGTCCAAAACTTCTTTGCCTCGTGCACGTACACTGGCAGCCCTTTCGTAGTGCACAAGCCATTCACACACTCCCCCTTGGGCTGACACAAGGTAATTATTACAGACACTGCCGGCGCACCACCCAAGGGGTTTAGTCCATGGTTGCAGAATGCTGGTAGCAGGGCCTTGGGGGAGGGCTGTTTGCGTGGTTGGCCTTGGGGTGGTCCAACGAGTGTGTGTGGGTGTGGGTTGTGTGGGTGTGGGTTGTGTGTAGTGTGTGGTCCAGTGATCTCTGGGTCATGTCTCGTGTGCTCAGCATGGGCGGGGTAGAGGACGTAGGTTGGGTCGAGGTCTTAGGTCTAGATTAGGTTAGGTAGGAATCTGTGTAGAGATTGTGGGCCTGTCTGCGCACAGCCTCGTTCGTATGCACGGCTCTGTGGGTGTGTCATGGGTGTGTCTGGGTACTGTGGTAGTTTCCCGGCCTCATGGTACACCGTCGAGAGTCCATACTTACATTGTACGATCCTGGTTCCGGTCTGGCTCCGCTCTCTACACCCCCCTTGAGTAGTAGTAAGGGTTGAGTGTTAGACATATACGATTCCCAAGGGTGGGCCTCATGTCTATCTTACAATGGTTGCAGGCTGGCCTTCTTCCTGGCTGGTAGCTGTCTGCGTTCCCATTGAGGGGGTCGATTGGGGCGTGAATCTGGGGAAGGGTCTCTGGGTAGGGGTCTCATCTTAGGGAGGGGAGGGTGGGTCGTCACATCGATAGTAGAAGGGTGGTAGACACCCATAGAGTCTGCTAGATGTGATACAGGTGGGGAATGACGAGGTATCCCCTGTTATGTGCCTGATTGAAAACGAAATCCAGCATGCCATTCACACGTTCCCATACACATGCGGGAGGCAAGTAGACTTGGAGAGAGAAATTCACACCAAACCAGGTGGTGATATTACACAGCGGAAGCACTCAAAACCATTAATAGAATTGAATTTAATTCAATTCTTATTATCCCGTCTCTCTCTCCAGTTCCATCCACAACACGAATTCCAAGAATCCCAACCACGTTATCAACACCCACGGACCAATTATATACAAAGTTTCATCGAAATAAACAGGAGTCTTCTTCTTCCTCCCTCTTCCTCAATCTCTAGCTATGGCCCCACTTCCAGACAAGCCTGCAAACGTCATGCACCCTCCTGAATCCAACACGTCACTCTGCGCGACTCACGAAGCCCATCTGCAGATTGTGTCCACTCAGCAGGGGAGCGCAGTTCCCAGGATGAAGAAGAAGAACACCAACTCGATGAAGATGAAGGCCTGCCACTTCGAAGATGTGCAAAAGCTGCTTCGATGGCAGCTGCCTTAACCCCAACAGACACACCAGTAGGAGGAATCGCCCATCAGCGCCTACGGCCCACAGCCCGACGCTGTCAACACTGGAGCTGGCCGGTCTCAGCTATGGCTGCCAGCGGCATGTGGAGAAGATGCCCTGCTTACATGCCCACAATAGCACAGCAGGGAAGCAACGGGACCTCCACCAAGACCGTGAAAAGAAAAGCAACGAAAAGAACCAAAAGAACCCGTTCTCCTTTGCACCCGACAATTTTGTAGACTTAGGTTTTGACTGACTTGACTCACACAACGAAACACAACCACAACCCTACAGGTTGCGGGATCGAGTCCTGAAGAGCACAAGAACATACAACAGCAAATAAGTCTGGAAAAGAAACGAACTACCAAAAGGCCTGGGAACAAACTACCAAAAGGCCTGGGATCGAGTCCCGGCACAGACCAAATAACAAAACACTCACCAAACTGGCAGATCCAGGGATCAAAACCTGCCATGCTCACAACCACAAAACCCACAAGACATACGACTTAGTATACAGCCCCACTGGGAAACTGCTATTTATTGCAATGCCCCCTGTAGGAAACTGTCCTTGGGGCTGTCACAAGCCATCTGATCTCCCCACTGGTCCAGTACAACGAAAGGCACCCTCTGAGGGCTAGCATCCAGCCTCTTCTATGATCTGGACTTAAAAAAAAAAAAAAAGCAAAAAAAAAAGGAATGTATGCTGAATGGATATTATACGGAAATCGACGAACGAACAGCCAACTGGAATCAACCCTCCCCCTAGTCCTTCATTGTCATTTGATGTCGACATCCTGAACGTACTGGTTTTAGCGCTGTGTCAAAGGTGTGCACACGGCCCACCCCTGTGCACACGGCCCACCCCTGTGCCCCAGGTCAATGCAAGACCGGCCAGCCCGGTCTGTACCATTTTTAAACTCACGTACAGTGTGATGCGAGGCCACTGCCTCTATGAGCCCCAATCGGCCCCTTTTTGGGAGCCTGTCGGCCGCCCTAAGTGAAGGCAGGCTCGACGAGGCCCCTCAGGGCCTTATTTCGGCCACTGCGCAACCAAGGAAATTCAGGCAGTTGCGCAGCGCCAGTTGGTTGAGAAAACCCAGGCCCTGGACTGCCTGTGTGAATGAATGGAAAGCAGGCCCTGGGCTGGATACGGGTACTGGGCCAAACACATGCCAAAGGCAGTTGGGTGCATTCAACCACCTCAGGCCCCAGGCCTGTTCTCGATCGTGCTGGGCCTCAGGCTACCGGGGCCTACTGGAAGCTTCCTGGGACTGGATGCAAGCAGGCCACTTCGATATAGCAAAGGGCCTGCCTCCTCATTCAGTATTCGGGTGCTGGCTGCATGCTGCGCAAGCGCTGCTCCGCTATTTGCTGGCTGGCGCCTACGCGCTCATGGGCGAGCAGGGAAGGAGCAGGCAGCCATAGCCGAGCTGCGCCGCTGTAAGCTGGGTGTTGCGCAGGGTGGTCCTTGGGTGCAAGTGACATCTGTGTGTTGGGGAACGAGGTTGTGAGTGAGGCGAGAGACATACCTGGTGCTGGAAGCGTGCGACATTGGTCGCTGTATGCTCGTACTTCGGAAAGTTGTTGTCGTCAACATCCGGCATTGTAGTCTAGGCTAGATAGGATCTGCCATCTGTAGTTTGGGCGCCGAGCGCCAGATAGGATATCAACATTGGTTCTTCATTGATGATGATGATGATGAGACTCTACCAGCATTGTCAATTTTGAGCTCTTGGTGTCTTCTTATTTGGTGAAACTCGTGATGCAATTCTGCTGATTGGTTTGAGGTCACGATTATCTGGTCTTGTGTATATGGTGCTGTTTGATTGCTGAAGTTCGCTATTGCTCATCTTCCGTGCAATTTGGTATCGGAGCTGTGGTACGATTGCGCTCATCTGGCGCTTGTTTTCTGCCTTATGCGGTACATACATGCGGTCTGCTTGGCGAGTTTGGCCGTAAGTGGTGTGTAGTGAGGAGGGTGGAGACAAGTGATTGGCGACCTAGGAGGTGAGGGGATCACCAGGAAGGCTACGAGGTGTAATGTGGGTCTGGACAGTGTGATGAGAACTATCTAATGTGCGATTGGTGCTGAGGTGGAACGACGCGCAATGCTGGTTGTGCCGAAGCAATGACTTGTCATCACAATCGGCATCTGGTCATCTGGTGAGATTATTCTGTGGTTGGGGCTAGCTATTTGAGGTACGTTGCTCTTAACCTTATCTACCCTCTTCGACACTTCTTACCGTGAGCTAGTGTGTTCCTTCTTGAGAGTCCTCTCATTGTGAGGTGTCGAGTGCGCTCAACCTTGAGAGTCGGCAATGTTCACGTGGAGCATCTGGGAGAAGATGGGCGGAGCTTTCTGAAGGGCCTTGGACGAAGCACTGGGTCACGGTCACCATGCCAACCCACCGGGAGTAGAGCAAGCATGCTTTGCTGCTTGTCCTTGTTTGGCTTGCTGCGCTGTTAGATGGGTGATGAAGGGCAGGCCAGCCCTAAGTGGGAGTCGAGAACCGGGCGTCTTTAAATAAACACCGGTAGGGGAAACCATTGGCTGTGATGGTCGTCCGGCTGCGACGGAAAATAATTCCTGGAGTCACTTGGGGGCGGACGTTGGGTTGCCTCTGGATCAGCCAATGGTTGTAAGGCTCGCTGCACGAGAGGATAATCCAGTGCAGGGCTGGCCAGCTCAGCAGATTACTCGGGGCACAGGGGTGGGCCGAACACACACCTTTTAGACACGCAACGCTCTCCGGATTGCTCAGGGATGCTGACGTCAAGTGACATTCAGGGGAACTAAGGGAGGGGTAGATTTCAGGTGATAAGTTCGAGAAAAAATCCATACTGTCCTATCCACACAAATGATTCTATTTTTATGTTTTGATTAGTTAGATGTACAACCATTTGACATCTGACAGACAACATAAGTAGAACTGTATCTGTTCATTGTGCATTCTGTTCGTGGACTAATCAGGTTAAGAATAGTTTCGTTTGTAGGAATCTTACCTGTTGACCCCAAATGTATCTACTCCGAAATAGCCACCAATAAATTGGTTTGTGCACTACACTGCGGTAGGCACCCATAGTGCATTAGTGCAGATTGTGTACAGTGCTGTAGCTTATGAGCGACGAGGAGGACACTAGAGAGGACGACCGAATCTTGCGATCGGCAAGGCGCCCGATTGCCCACTTGGCATTAGGACCAGAGGGTGACAGGTACCTGTTCCGCCAGCGTAGAGATAGGTTGCAGCAGCAGAGGAGGGCTAGAGCAGCAGAGGCTAGCCGGGCACTTGTGAGTGAAGCCGCAGCTTCAGAAGCTATGGCTACTTCTACACAGCAGACTACTCAGGCCGGTAGTTCAAGATCTGTCGGGTCAACGGTCGCGCAGACCCAGAGTCAGTCCACTGGCGTAATGGCAAGCCAGCCCATAGTGTTGACTTTCGATGAGATCGCCATACAACAAACAACATTGCAGGAGGCACAACTACAAAAGGCATTATGAGAGATAAAAGCGGAGAAGGAAAGGATGATTAGAAGAAGAGCCAGGATGCAGCGGAGACAAGCGGACGTTAGTGAGTTAGAGGAGATGGACTTGACGCACGTGACTGATGACGCAAGGATCATACAGTCCGTCCTGCTAAATGTAGTTGAGATGTAGGACCATCGAACAACCATCCTTCAGGACATTCAACAAAATCTGGCCCTGTTGGTTGGGCGAGCGCAGGCAACGTCACGAATGTCCGGGCCTGGTGCCTGGCCCGTTGTACAGCCTCCTCCTTTTGTCCCACCGGTGACTGGGGTATCCCCATATGTAGCCCCATCATCAGTTGCGATTGTTTCCCTGGGCATGCCGCTATCAAGAGGGGTATCAGCAGGATCTAGTTTGCAGGTTCCTGTACAGACAGTGTTCACCCAATCTCCGTTGCAGGTTGCGGTTACCACGCGGCCTGCTGTCTCGCAGTCTGTATAGCCGCAGGGTACACAACCCTAGCAGCTAGCACAGCAACCGGTGTCATAGGGTCCACAACCTGGAGTGATGCAGGGACCGGGACAAACACAGTGGGTACCAAAGACGGCCATCGTCGCTCCTAAACCCTTCACAGGGGATAAGAGAGGCGAAGACCTTGACACATGGTTGAGGGCAGTGCCGGTCTATGTCAAGTGTAAGCTTACCTTGCCGCACGAGGAAGTGCTTGCGGCTGCATCCTATCTAGAGGGTAGTGCAACAAGATGGTTGAGCGGTTTGGTGCAACTACAGGGATACGGTCACGACTTCCGCTCTTGGGCACGCCACCAGAAACTCGAGGACTTCCTCAAGATGGTGGAGGAAAGGTGGCATGATCCTCAGGAGGCTCAAAAGGCCACTGACTCGATCTTGATACTGCACACGAGGCAGTTTAAGTCAGTCAGGGAGGCCACCGACGCTGTAGAGCGTCTGATCTGTGTCCCTGGGGTGCGCTATGTCCCCCAGGTTTTACTCACCTCCTGCCTGAGATGCTTTCCAACGCCTCTCAGGAATCAGTTGGCAGGTGAGGCCGACATCAATGTTCACGACTTCCCCTCGTTTAGCAAGAAGGCCCTAGACCTTGAGGCGAAGATAGGGCATGGACATAACCCCACAACGGACGGTAGGAAGAAGACACTGCCTCCCAACTGGAAGGCGAAGGGTCGCATTATGTTTGTCGATAATGATGGTTCAACCATTGAGCTAGACGACAACTTCCAAGCAGGAGTAGGTTCAGAGGCTGGCAGCATAGAAGCTTCAAAGGGTGGAGTAGTCGTTGCCGTAGCTCAAAAAGGTAAGGCGATCGGTAGACGCCGTGGAGGTTCCCGGTCTAGGTGTCAAGTTGACCCCAATGCTCCTCCATGGGAGAAAGCGGGTCTCACAGAGGACGTGTGGAGAGATCGGTACACACGGCAGGCTTGCATTCGTTGTGGCCAATACGGCCATAACCAGTTTAAGTGTCGAAACAAGAAGGTCATCAAGAAGATCCCGCCTACGATGGGGCAGGCGTTGGGATCCTCCCATCCCGTTGGTAGCAACATAGCTAGTACTTCTTCTAGTGCTCCGGGAAACACGTCGGGGCAGTAGGAATAGTAGTTGTTCCTGCTAGGGTCGAGGTGGTGGAGACACCCTCACCATCTCGAGAGATGGCCCAAGCTACTGACTCCAACATCGTCCCGCAAACACGTTCAGACCCATCGAGCCTCTGTTTGATGAATGTGTTTGAGTCCTTAGAGGAGCTAGAGGAGTGGTCTAGATCAAACCCGCTAGCTACTTGGACGGCCCTAGTCAAAGCCCCGAAGGGTGAGATGTTCGTCAGCGAGGTAGTCATTGGCGGCCGCAAGGCCGGGGCCTATTATGACACTTGCTCGACTAGGAACTTTATTAGTCGCGTGTGCGTTGAGAGGCTGCGCTTATAGGGGCGAGTGCAGCGCCTGAGTCGACCTGTGGAGTCGACCTGTGCCAACAAACAGTGGATGGTAGTCAATGACTACCTCCAAGATGTGGAGTGTTGTTTCCCGTACGCGGGAGGGGAATTGAGACATCGTGTCTCGTTCGTAGTGAGCGATGAACTCCCCATGGACATGTTGTTAGGTATGTACTATCTCTCTGTAGCACAGCCCCAGTCTGACTGGGATCGAAAAGTGGTCAAACACACTTTGCCAGGTGAAGTACCCTGATCTATTTGAAGAGCTGACAGGGGTTGTAGAGAGGGAACTACCTCCAAGATGTGGAGTGTTGTTTCCCGTACGCGGGAGGGGAATTGAGACATCGTGTCTCGTTCGTAGTGAGCGATGAACTCCCCATGGACATGTTGTTAGGTATGTACTATCTCTCTGTAGCACAGCCCCAGTCTGACTGGGATCGAAAAGTGGTCAAACACACTTTGCCAGGTGAAGTACCCTGATCTATTTGAAGAGCTGACAGGGGTTGTAGAGAGGGAGGTCGTCCACGCGATAGAGATTATCCCAGGGTCTAGCATCCTGAAGGGTAGGATCTATCGGATGTCTCCAAGCGAGCTCGATGAGCTTCGCCGACAGCTCAAGGAACTCGTAGAGAAGGGTTGGGTCCGACCGAGTGTCTCTCCTTATGGATCTCCAGTACTATTCATACCTAAGAAGAAGGAGGGAACACTTAGGATGTGCATTGACTATAGGGGCCTCAATGCCATCACTGTCAAGAACAGAGAGGCCCTACTGCGGATCGACGATTTGCTAGATAGAGTGCAAGGGTGTCGGTACTTCAGTAAGATAGATCTGAAGTCCGGGTACCATCATATTGCAATTCGTCCCGAGGGTCAACACAAAACCGCCTTTCAGACCAGGTACGGTCTGTACGAGTTTGTGGTGATGCCTTTCGGTCTTTGCAATGCTCCTGACACCTTTCAACAAGCTATGAATCGGATATTCCATGACTACTTGGATAAGTTTGTCATCGTGTACCTCAATGGCATACTTATTTTTAGTAAGACTGTCGAGGAGCACGTTGCGCACTTGGACAAACTCCTCCGTCTCTGGCGACAACACAAGTTCAAGATCAACGGTGAGAAGTGCGAGTTTGGCTGCACCCGTGTCTTATACTTGGGTCATGAGATTTTGGTGGAAGGGTTGAAGCCCGATGACGCGAAGGTGGCCAGCATTCGTGACTGGCCGCGTTCTCAGTCTGTGACTGAGATGAGATCTTTCTTCGGGATGATCGGCTACTATCGCAATTTCGTGAAGAGCTATAGCATAGTTGCCGCCCCTTTGATTGATCTGACGTGCCTTGACACCGCATGGGAGTGGACTGAGAGATGTGAGGCTGCTTTCAGACATCTGAAGCATTAGTTGACGCATTGCGAAGTCTTGAAACTTCCTGATTTTGATAAGCCATTTATGGTAACTGCGGATGCTAAGCCAATATGGCATAGGCGCCGTACTTGCACAACAGGAGGGGAAAAAGTTGAGGCCAGTAGAGTACATGTCCAAAAAGATGCCCTCTCAGAAGTTGGCTAAGTCCACCTATGAGAAGGAACTCTATGTGGTTTACAAGGCTCTGACCCATTGGAGACACTATCTCCTTGGGAGGTTCTTCATCCTCAGGACTGATCATCAAACATTGAAATGGATGAGAACTCTACCGATGCTCTCTGACGCTCTGAAGCGTTGGATCGAAGTCATAGAGTAGTATGACTTTGAGTCTCAGTACATCAAGGGCGAGTACAACAAGGTTGCTGATGTCTTGTCGCGTAGACCAGATTTCTCTGGTGCGTTGATCACTGAGTTTGGGCTTGCGGACAATGTTACTCAGTCCATGGTGGAAGCCTATCGTGAGGATCAATTTATGTTAGAGATCATATGCAGACTGGAGGCGAAGGACAAAAAGACTTCAGGCGAGTTTGAGTTGGTTAACGACTTGCTGTTCCTTGAGAAGGCTGGGAATAAATGTTTGTGTGTACCGAATAGCGAGTCTTTGCGTAGTTTGTTTTTAGGCGAGTGCCATGATGCCACCGACCATTTTGGGTACAAGAAGACCGCGACCAATCTGCTGCAGCGGTTCTGGTGGCCCACATTGATGAGAGATGCTAAGTTATACGTGGAGACTTGTTAGGTCTGTCAGAGGGACAAGTCACGTACTCAGGCTCCTCTTGGGCTGCTGAAGCCCCGTCCGATTTCGGAAAGGCCTGGTGAGAGCTTGTCCATGGACTTCATGGATACGCTGGTCACCAACAAGAGTGGAATGCGCTACATCTACGTCATTGTGGATTGGTTTAGTAAGTTTGCTAGACTAGTTGCGATGCCGACAACATCTAAAACGAAGTACGTGATTAAGATGTTCAAAGAGATTTGGGTTAGAGACTTTGGATTACCTAATCCATAGTTAGTGACAGGGATGTCAGATTCACAAGTGAGTTGTGGAAAGCAGCAGCTGCAGAGCAAGGTACGCAACTGCAGATGACATCAGGCAATCATCCTGAGGCAAACGGGCAGGCTGAACAAATGAACCGCGCTATACAACACTTGCTAAGGTATTACATCAAGCCAAATCAGGTAGATTGGGATGAGAAACTTGCTCTCATCGCAAGTTTGTACAATAAGGCTGTGCACAGCGCAACCGGGGTCAGTCCTAACAGCCTGCTACTCACCTTCAGACTCCGACTGCCTTTAGACTTTCTACTACCTGACAATCAGCCAACCGCTGCACCTGGGACTTTAGAGTTTGCTTATCGATATGAGCAGCTGATGCGGCAGGCTGTTGAACAGATGCACAAGGCACAGGTGGCGATGATAGAGTCTGAGAACAAACACCGCCGCCCCTCTACGTTTCAAGTAGGAGAGAGAGTTTGGGTCAAGTCCTCAGAATTGGGACAGGAGCACGGGATCTCCCGCAAGCTCATGCCACAGTACTTTGGACCGTGGGAAGTATTGGATGTCGTAGGGAATGAACCGGATGGTCCGTCTTATGTTATTCGCATCCCTGGTCACTTAGGCACTTACCCTGTCTTTCACGCCTCAGAGCTTGCACCTTTCAAAGAAACAGATCAGTTTCCATCTCGTCGTTCAATGCTGCCCCAAACCATGGATGGAGAGGTCGACATCGACGATGTTGTTGATCACCGAGAGCTGCCAGTTCCAAGAACAACAGGCAGGGGACGTCCTCCTAAACCGAAGCTGGAGTACCGCGTTCGGTTCCGACATCATACTGATCCTAAGGAGGACCGCTGGTTCACCAGGGAGGAACTCATGCAGACCGCTCCGCAAGTTGTAGCCCACTGCGAGAAATCTCTACAGAAAGGAAAGCGCCCGATGGTCGAAGACTGAGCTTCTCAGAGGACTGTTGAAGCTAAGGAGGAGGGAATGCGAGGCCACTGCCTCTTTGAAGCCCAATCGCCCCCTTTTTGGGAGCCTGTCGGCCGCCCTAAGTGAAGGCAAGCTCGACGAGGCCCCTCAGGGCCTTATTTCGACCACTGCGCAACTAAGGAAATTCAGGCAGTTGCGTAGCGCCAGTTGGTCGAGAAAACCCAGGCCTTGGGCCACCTGTGTGAATGAATGGAAAGCAGGCCCTGGGCTGGATACGGGTACTGGGCCAAACACATGCCAAAGGCAATTGGGTGCATTCAACCACCTCAGGCCCCAGGCCTGTTCTCGATCGTGCTGGGCCTTAGGCTACGGGGGCCTACTGGAAGCTTCCTGGGACTGGACGCAGGCAGGCCACTTCGATATAGCAAAGGGCCTGCCTCCTCATTCGGTATTCGGGTGCTGGCTGCATGTTGCGCTATTTGCTGGCTGGCACCTAACGCGCTTACGGGCGAGCAGGGAAGGAGCAGGCAGCCATAGCCGAGCTATGCTGCTGTAAGCTGGGTGTGGCGCAAGGCGGTCCTTGGGTGCAAGTGGCATCTGTGTGTTGGGGAACGAGGTTGTGAGTGAGGCGAGAGACATACCTAGTGCTGGAAGCGTGCGACATTGGTCGCTGTATGCTCGTACTTCGGAAAGTTGTTGTCGTCAACATCTGGCATTGTAGTCTAGGCTAGATAGGATCTGCCATCTGTAGTCTGGGCGCCGAGCGCCAGATAGGATATCAACATTGGTTCTTCATTGATGATGATGATGAGACTTTACCAACATTGTCAATTTTGAGCTCTTGGTGTCTTCTTATTTGGTGAAACTCGTGATGCAATTCTGCTGATTGGTTCGAGGTCACGACTATCTGGTCTTGTGTATATGGTGCTGTTTGATTGCTGAAGTTCGCTATTGCTCATCTTCCTTGCAGTGAGTTGATTATCCCCGCCGAAGGTTCTTTATTGACGGTCCGGTACTCGTCTTTCCCCCATAGGGCTGGGCTGCCCAACACAACCTCTATCGCGCACTAAGGTGGACAATGGACAAAGCAGCAAAGCATGCGTGCTCTACTCCCATTGGGTTGGCATAGTGACCGTGACCCAGTGCTTGGTCCAGGGCCCTCAGACGGCATCGCCCTCTCCCACCAGCATGCTCCCCAGGAAGAATGTCGGTTGAGCGCTCACGACTTCGCACAATGAGAGGACTCTCAAGACTGAACTCACTTCCTCACGGTAAAAAGCAATGAGGCGGGTAGCTAAGGTAAGGGGCAACGCACCTCACAATGCTGCCCCCAACCACAAATTTGTCACCAGTTGACCTGACGTGCATTTATGATGACCGGTCGCTTCCTCGGGACAACCCTCAATATAATGTAGTTCCACCTCAACTTAAATGCCACGTTAGCAAGCTCGCATCACAATGTACACCCCAATGTCACCACCATATAGCCTTCCTGGCGCGCCCACACGTCACTGGGCCGCCTAACAATCCAGCGACATAGCACAATCATTGCCGTGCATGCACACAGCACAACACCGATCAGCAAATGCGCTGGTGCCAGCGGAGCGGCTTGAACCGGCTCCGATACGAAATTGCAAGGAAAATGGGCAATAACGAAATGATAGAATTCCAAATTGCACTATCACATTGAAAGCCATGTAGTCATGAGCTGTCCAGAAAGCAGAAATGCACCAATATCACACCAAAGGAGACCAAAGCAATGAACTCAATTGCCAGTGTCAACCCTCTCTCGCCATTATCAACAGTGCGCTCAGTGCCCAGACTATGATCACACAGCTACTATACTAGCCTAAAACTACGATGAAGCAACCGGATGACATCAGCAGCAGAAACCAAGTACGTGCAGATGTCGCCCATGCAGACCAACGTGACGAACCAGGTATGCACTCTTTCCATCTCTCCCCCACTCACGATCTCGTCGCTCACCCTCGTCTTCTCCACCCACACTCATCTTCCATCAAAAGACCACCACCAAGCCCCGCTGGTGCCTTGCACCCAAGCCCGACTATGGCTGGCGTGGATGCGTTGCCACTTGCAGCGCACCGCTCCCATGGTACATGCCCTGTTGGGAAATGTATATGGAGCCAAGGATCCGCAAAGTGAGGAAAAGGACTCGAATGGACAATGCAGTGTCAGCAAAGCATCAACAAGCAATGTGCATCCAGATACATATGAAAATAGCATAATGTAGCGCAACGAAAGACTCAAAGGTATGGCCTGACCTGTCATATACTGATGCAACGTCCCATCATACACCACACATGCGAGAGAGGGAGGAGGGACTGCATACATGGAAGAAAGGTCCCTCCTTGCACACGCATACGGGGAAGGTACCACGGATGAGAGATGGGGGGAGAGGTGAGACGAAGATGGAGGTGATGGAGAAGACCAAGATCACTATAGCGAAGTCCAAAAATAGTCTCCCTGCCGAATGTCCAATCAATGTCTGCCTCAAAAATGTCAAATCAGATCCTGGGCATCATGCTTGATGTAACCTCTGCCTGTGACCTCTCTCTCTCTCTAAAAGAAGGAGGAGGAGGATGAAAGAGGGAGAAGAGATGGAGGGCGAGGCGAAGAAGAAGAAGAAGACGCCGTGCTCTTCGCTGTCTCACGTGCAGGTAACTGCCACCATGTACTAATTGCTGTCATGGTCCTTGTGCAGGTGGTCGGCGTGGAGCGCAGCTATGGCGCCCAGGTAAGTACCTCCGCCCCGCTGCCTACCTACGCCTCTACCTATACCTTCAACGGAGAGCTGATATTGCAGTGCTGCTCCAGCAGCATGTCGTGCAAGAAGTGAGTTACTCGAACTGTATGTCCAACCGTGGCCCAGCTATAAGTAGCGTTGGGCCGGCTGGTCTGCCTTTGTGAACGTGCCCAAAACGTGGCCCTACAGGGTGTGGATCCCGACCAGACGTCTAGACCCTGTACCTGGACAGGGGAGGCCTGCCTCCGGATGAACCAGGACCAAGGCGCTATCTTGGGAACTGCAGGTCTGAAACGACACCTGAACGGAAAAAAATAGGACAGCAAACAAATAAATAAATAATTAAATAAATGAATGCTGCCTCAAAGTGAATCCTGCGGCCTAAGGGCCAGCCGTGGGCCTCCAGGGCGCGCGTCCAAAGGGCATGCGTCCTGGGGGCCCCCAGCAACCATCGGGCCCCCAAAACGGGGCCCGTGTGCAGGCCCAACATGTAACACCTCCCCCTCCTTATGAAGTCAAGCCGGGTCGAGGGCGAAGCTGGTGATCTGATGGTGGAAGTTGGATGCGAGTATGACGTGAAGCCAAAGGTACGGGCTTGCCTTCTAGCTTGTGTTCGTAACATGTGAGGACGTTACGGGTTGTTGCCCGAAGTTCCGCACAAGTCAACCAACAGTCACCCTTGTGGCTGCAATATGAAAAATGTATTAAGTACTCAATCGGCTTGTTGTCGTAGCATCGTTGGGAGATGATGTCGTAGACCTCCTGAAAATCGTCAATCGATGGTGGGTCTTGCGATCGTCCCCCGAGAAAGTCGTGTTCCGCTGAAACGAACATAGCTAACTTAGAACAATGAAAAACCAGGTAGACGGGCAAGTGGGCGGGCACGTGAATCCCTACACTTACAGAAATCGCTATTCGGTATGTGAGATTTGGCCGCTCCGGGCCACCTGCAGTCTACCGGCCGACGGTCCGGATTTCCACGCGATCTTAAACCACTAGTACCTTTCCCGCGTGGGAAAATAGGGAAAACTGGTTGTTTTCCCAATCGCCTGAATTTTTGGAGGTCGGGCCCGACGACGACTGCCATTGATAAATCTGATCGGCGACCGTCGTTTCGTTTCGGCCTCCGAAACGGTCGGAGGACCACTGGAGGCCTGCTATTTTCCAAGCGGCAAAGGTAGTAGTGGTTCAAGATCGCGCAAAGATCCAAGCTGTCCAGCAGGTCGGACAGTCTGCATCATCGCGCGATCTTAAAGTCGCACGGAAATCCGGACAGTCGGGCTAGTAGGGCCGCGTGCGGCCCAGATTGGTGCACCCGTTGGAAATAGGGCCCGTTGTAGGGCGCCGCTTTCCCTGCATTGAAGTCCAACGTGCCCTCACGCCTGCCCACCTCGACTCCGCCATCAGCTCCCACCTTCCGCCTTCGCCCGCCTCCCTTCCGCCTCCTCCAACCATCTCCCCTCCGCCACCGCCCACCATCTCCTCTCGGCCTCTGCCCACCATCTCCACTCGGCCTCCGCCCACCTCTTCTCTGCCCGACGCCCACCTCGCCTCCACCCCGCCCACCTCTCCTCCTCCTCCTGCCATCTCCTCTCCGCCTTCGCCCACCTCCCCTCCGCCACCACCCACCATCTCCTCCTTGCCTCCAGCCACCTCTTCTCTGCTCGGGGGCCACCTCGCCGTCGCCTCCGTCCGCTGGTCCCCTCCCCTCCACCTCCCCCCACCCCTTGGGATTCCTC
>BFEA01000222.1:1761835-1772100 GCA_003427395.1 Chara braunii
TGTGTGTGTGTGTGTGTGTGTGTGTGTGTGTGAGAGAGAGAGAGAGAGAGAGAGAGAGAGAGAGAGAGAGAGAGAGAGAGAGAGAGAGAGGTCTCCAACGCATGTCGAAGGTGCTCGAGGTGATCCTCCAAGGTCCGACTATAGACGAGAATGTCGTCCAAGTAGACCAACACAGACCGGTCCAACATCGCGAAGAAGTCGTTGGTCATCGCCGCTTGAAAAATCATGGGGGCATTGGTGAGGCCAAAAGGCATGACAACCCTTGCAAAATTCCCGTACGGCGTCTTAAAAGTGAATTTGAGGTGATCTTGCGGGCGTATGGAAATTTGATGATATCCCGACTTCAAATCCAACTTCGAGAAATACTTTGTGCCGACCAAACGTTCAAGAAGATCACCGATATGAGGAAGAGGCCCCACATTCTCGACGGATTGCGCGTTGAGCTTGCTATAGTCAATGCATAGGCGAAGATCCTTGTTCTTCTTCCTTACGAAGAGAACCGGCGCACTGTAAGGTGAGCTACTAGGGCGGATCCAACCCTTGTCCAACAAGTCATCGAGTTGCGTGTGGAGAACCACGAGCTCTTCCTCGCTCATGCGACAGATGCATCCTTTCAGCGGCACGACACCGACATCAAGAATTATCTCATGGGAGATCGGCCGATCCGGCAGCACACCAGTAGGAGACTCGAAGACGTTGGCGAACTCGTCAAGCAACCGCAACACGTGGGTGTTTGAAGACAAGTCCGTGGGTGAAGATTCGGTCGCCGCGACGGTCTGAAGAGAACATAGGGTGATCTTGTCAGTCCGCTCGTAAGCAGAAGTGACCCGAAAGGACTTGGCCGTCACAACTTGGCATCGGATCGAAGGGTGAGGAAGAGGGATGGTACACGACACCTCGGCCCCAAAGGCATCGCGAACGGTAAGCGTCTGCCGATGGAAGTTGACCGTGTGGTCCGCACTTGCGAGCCAAGGCGTCCCCAAAATAATGTTGAAGTCTGTGTCCAAGACGTCAAACGTAACCGGTTCGCATGCATGGGGTGTGAAATAAATTGGCACGGCTTCGTTGTAGCGATCAAGAAGTTGTTGTGTCCAACTGTCGGCCATCTTGACCAGAGTAGGATGTGACGTCCTTCGAACTTGTGCGCGAAGGCCGGCCCTTTGTATAAAGGACTGACTTAGGAAATTGTGAGTCGCGTCGGTATCCAGCAAAACGTTGCAGGACGCTTGCGCAACTTGGATGTGGATGTAAAGGAGCAATGCGTTGTCATCGTACCGCTGTGGTAGTAAATGCAAGGAGGTCCCTCACCGCAACTTCGTCATCCGTCAACTCGCGGGCCACCTTGGTAATATATGCAAGGAGGTCCCTCACCTCAACTTCGTCATCCGCCGTCGAAGTTGGTGGTGCATAGAAGGCTAAGTATGTGTGAAGATGGGCGCAGAGTGTTGCACATTGCGGTCTCGGTAAGCGGCCTGTGGAAGGGAGAGGAGCCATGCGAAATCCTTGGACGTCAACAGGTCCATGACCTCTACGTTGAACTCACGTGTCGAATCCCTTGAAGAACCACTTGAAGAGGAGAAATTGTCGTCGCTTTCAGACAGAGAAGAAACCGCACACACACCTTGCCCTTGGGCCTGAGAACCCAGCAATTGAACAAGTCGGGCACCATTGTCCTCTAAAGAATAAAAGAGAGGACTTTCGACTTCCGCATGTGCCTCGAAACTTAGGGAGGTCGCTCACGAAGCAACCGATTCCGAAGGCGTCGAGAGTGCATCCACATCACTCTCGGCGGTGCTCACTTACCCGGAAGGGACTTTCCCTTGGCCTTTGTAGGACAGATGACTGTTTCGTGTAGGTCGCCGTTGCACCATAAACAACACCGGTATCTCGAGTGGATCTTGTAGACGCCCTTCGAGAGACCGTAATGAAGCCGAGGGCCCGGGGTTTGAAGATGTTCTAGTCTTCGATTTGCCGCGTCCTCAACCTTTGGCGGGGTGGCCACCATCCCGAGCGGCTGCTAATCTTTCTCCCTTGTTGATGGAGCAGCCTCGTTTGAAGGATCAATTGGCGTTGTCGCTGCGACCACGACCACTTTCGACCGATGTTGATCTCTACCCTGGCCAGCAAAAGACGAATGACCAGCATTGCGGGACTTCGTGTTGGTCACAATTCTCTGTGAGGCCTTGTTGAAGAGTTCCTCACTTGTGGTGAAAGTCTCTGCGACTTGCGTCAATGTGTTCTGCAACGTCGGGCATGACCTCGTGATGAAGAAGTGCTTGATGCCCGAAAAGGTGAGCGGCAAGTCGGGCGTTGATGCCAAGTGTTGGTACTCGGTGATCCAGTCCGCGTTTGACAAGTTGTTCTGGTGGAACTTTTGGAGTTTCTCCATCGCCTAAAGCTCAGGCGGCTCCACTTGGAACCTCTTGTGCCATGCTGCCTTGAGATCCTTGCAACTGATCTTCGTGTGCAGCTCGGGACTGCACTTGTGCGTGGACATAATGTTATGCAGCCACGCTTGGCACGCGCCCCTCGACCGGTGATATAAATACGCGTGTCGGCTGGGGTCGCTGGTCTTGCAGATGTCCAGTATGAGTTCAAACTGGCGCCACCAAGGAATAGGGTCGGTCTTCATTTCATCGCCAAAGATCAGGAGGCCATCAAACTTTGGTATACTCTCGGGTGGCGACGAGGTATGGTGGCGACTATTGTTCCAATTTGCTGTACGAGTTGCTCCTCGCCGACCTCGAGTGTCCCTATGTCAACCTCCAAAACGTTGACCACTCGGCGAGGTTGGATGGGTCGGCGGGAGTGGCTGTGGGTCGTTGTTCCAACAATTGTACGGGGCTGGTCAATTGTGCGACCATCTTCTTGTGGTCATCGACTGCGTCGTCGAGGCAGTGGATGTCCTCCTGCTGTGCAATGTAGGTAGCAAAGAGGTCCGTGAAGCGGGAAAGCCTCCTGTTGCTGATTTCCTGGCTTTCTGCCTCCGTCTGCCATTCCCTGGCCAGCTCGAGTAGTTCTCTCTCCTCCTTGAATACCCTATCGCGTCGTAGTCTGCGTTCCTCATCGACAACCTTTGCTGCTGCTTCATTGTGCTTTCGGCGTTGTTCCTCCGCAAGCTGATGTTGTTGTTGTGCCTCCTCCTCTTGCTTTCTCCTTGCTGTGGTGGCCCCATCTGCCCTCTTCTTCCATTTAGCTAGTTGGTCCAACATGCGGGCCTCGTAGGCCTCCTCAATCTCTCCTTGCTTCCATTCCATGTCGCCCGTCTGTGAGCGGGTGACTGCTGGCATGCGCTGCTGGAACGGGTGGCAGAGGCTGACGTGGCACCAACTGCTACTAACGTGGCACTTATCGGCTATTGACGTGGCACGACTGTCGGTTGGCGTGGCCTGCTAACGTTGCAACTCATTAATGCCACAGTAGTGTGAAGCAGAAGACAGGTGGTAGGAGAGAGAAGAGTAGAAGAGAGATAGCAGCATACATGGAATGGGTGGGAGAGGGAAAAGTAGGGATGTACTAACATTTCCCCACCCCCATGGGATCACACTGATGCCCAGACAAGGAGCCACTAATCTATTTTGAAAAGTTCAAACTTAAATAATAATAATTTTTTAAGAAGTAAAAAATTTGAAATGGCAAGTTCGGTAGGTCTCCCAATCCCTAAATTCCCGAAATTGAAATAATAAAAAAACTATATCGAGTTTCAGACTGCAAATAATTAGAGAAACGAATAGAAAGAGTGGTTGAACTGCAAATCTTTTTTTCACAGCTTCAACTAATTTTGAATTTTCGGAATAATCCAGATGAGAGTATGCGCAACGAATTTCGATTTTGGGAGTAATATCCCGAAACTCAATTACACACAGAGATATTTAGAGAAAAAATTAAATTTTTGGAATATGTAAATAACAAAAAATTCCAAAATTTGAAAAATAAAAGGAAAACGAATTTTTAACTACTAGTTAATGCGTGATTCATAATTTATAATAACACGAATCAGCGCAAAAAGTAAATCCGAAAACATTTCGGACCTATCAAGCAACAAAATTTCAAAAAATAAATAAATGAAAATCGAAACTTTCAGTTGCTGCGCAATTTTGGAATTTGCACAACTGTCGAAAACGAATTTGCGCCAAAGCCAGGATTCCGAAGAAGCAATTTCCCCCCCCCGGAATTTGGCAATTAGGTTGAAAATCGCGAATGAGAAATAACCTAATTAATCCATCCATCCATCCATCAATCAATCAATCATGACCAATCAATCAATCAATCACTCAATCAATCAATCAATCAATATATCGATCGATCGACCACTTCGCGTGTGAGGTCAGAGTCCTTATTCACGCTCGGAGCTCCGATACCAACTCATACATGCCCAATTGGGCAATGTATATGGAGCCAAGGATCCGCAAAGTGATGAAAAGGGCTCGTGCAATGTCAGCAAAGCATCAACAAGCAATGTACATCTAGATACATTTGAAAATAACATATTGTAGCACAACGGAAGACTCAAAGATATGACCTGACTTGTCAGATACTGACGCGATATCCCATCATACACCACACATGTGAGAGAGGGAGGAGGGACTGCATACATGGAAGAAAGGTCCGTCCTTGCACATGCACATGAGGAAGGTATCACGGATGAGAGATGGGGGGAGAGGCGAGACAAAGATGGAGGTGACGGAGAAGACCAAGATCTAGATAGTGAAGTCCAAAAATAGTCTCCCTGCCGAATGTCCAATCGATGTCTGCCTCAAAAATGTCGAATCAGATTCTGGGCATCATGCTCGATGTAACCTCTGCTTGGGACGTCTCTCTCTCTCTGAAAGAAGAAGAAGAACAACAAGGAGGAGGAAGGAGGGAGAAGAGATGGAGGGCGAGGCGAAGAGGAAGAAGAAGATGTCGTCCTCCTCGCTTTCTGACGTGCAGGTAATTGCTGCCATGTACCAGCTGTCATCGTGGTCCCTGTGCAGGTCGCCGACGTGGAGCGTGGCTATGGCTCCCATGTAAGTACCGCCGATGCAGGTATGGCCTCCACCCCTCTGCCTACCTACACCTCTACCTCTACCTTTAGTGGAGCGCTGATGTCGCAGTGCTGCTTCAGCAGCGTGTCGCCCAAGAAGTGAGCTACTCGAACTGTGTGTGTGTCCAACTGTGGCCCAACTATCAGTAGCGCTGGACCGACTGGTCTGCCTCTGTGTGTGTGTCCAAAACGTGGGGGCCTACAGGGTCTGGGTCCCTACCAAACGTCCACACCCTGTACCTGGACAAGGGAGACCTGCCTCCGGGCGAACCTGGCCCAAGCCGCGACCTTGGAAACTGCAGGTCCGAAACGATACCTGAACGGATGAAAATAGGACAGCAAGCAAACAAACAAATAAATAAATAAATGAATGTTGCCTCGAATCGAATCCTGCGTCCGAAGGGTCGGTCGTGGGCCTCCAAGGCGCGCGTCCGAAGGGTGTGCGGCCTGGGGGCTCCCAAAACGGGGCCCGTGTGCAGGCTCAGCATGTAACATCCCACCTGCGCCCGCTTGCACCCGGGCGCTCCCTCAGGCTGCCTCTCAACGCTCATGCAAGCTGCGTTGCCGAGTACAATGCAAGAATGATCTGCTAGCTGCCAGGCTCTTTCCTATATGGAAAGTGGCCTGGTCGGCGGGCTGTCTGGACTAGGAGGCTCGTGTGCCGAGTAGCTTGACAATGGGCCAAAGTGCCTGTGCGAAGCCCCTATTCACACAGTGGCTTGGGACCGTAACAGTTAGGAGAGCCTAACTGTTAGACGTGGCATGTGTTGTTCCCTGCGACGTGATAGGCCGGAAGGCATGCTTCCACATAGAGGCGGGATGAGCCTCGAAGGCTCTGGAAGACAGGGTTGATCTCAAGCAGGGCCCATGTAACAAAACGGCACGAGGTAACTATGTGGCACCCACGAGGGCCTCACAATGGCAAAATTTAGGCCTCATCAAGATCTGCAGGCCCGCCTTCACTTAGGGCGGGCACAAGGCTTGCGGAAAAGCCCATCGTAAGGGCCTACCGAGGACAAAGATCCTCACACATACATGTGTGCGCCATTCGCCACAAGTGTAGGTTAACTGTGGCATACTTAGTCCCACACGGGCCTTGCAGGGCCCGACAGGGAGGATTAGGGGTTAGTAGGGGTTAGGGTCCGTTGTAGACAGGCGTTGTTTCGGCCCGTAGCAGGGCCCGAAGGGTCAACAGGCCAGATTAGGCCCGTTATCGCTCCAGTTTAGGACCAGTACCAGAGTAGAGGCCGATGTTAGGCCCCCTATGTTGGTTCAGCAACAGGTTTGCAGCAGGACCTCGCTACAGGCCCTGGCCCAGTCTAGGTTGTGGCGCCATTTTGCCGCCAGACATTTTTGGAGAGTGTGAGTTTGGGTGTGAGCACTTTTCAGGCTGGACTCACCTCAGACGGACGCTATATACAGCGGGCTGACCAGTGAGTCCGTAGGTAGTGCTCGTAGTCTTTAGTAGTCAAAGCGCTGGGCGTCGTAGCACTTGAGTAGAGTGCGGAGGCGCTGTTGGAGGTTGACGGCATCAGCTCGGCAGGAGTAGGGAGTAATGTGATGTTGGGCAGAGGACAATGGACTTACCTGAGGACTTACCTGCGACGCCATCGCTCCAGCTTCGTCTTCAGCACATCCGTACCTACATCAAGGTGCCACCTTCCTGTAGGTTAGTACCGGGGTTATAGCAGAGACAGAGAGAGAGAGAGAGAGAGAGAGAGAGAGAGAGAGAGAGAGAGAGAGAGAGAGACAGACAGAGAGAGAGAAATTCCTCCTCTCTTTTTTGGTTCTCCTCCTGCCCTTCATTGCTCCTCCTTCCCCCCTCCCAGAGCCCTGTTCCTTCTTCTTCTTCTGCTAGGATATGAGAGAGAGGGGGGGGGGGAGAGAGAGAGAGAGAGAGAGAGAGAGAGAGAGAGAGACGTTGTGGCTATGGTGACTTCTGGGCTTCGCCCGTTACAGTGATATTGCGGTTTCGACATTGTTGAGCAGTGACATTGGGGACATTGGGGATATACTGGAGACTGGGTTCATCGGGCTATGGTGGCTGATATTTCCCCTCCTCTTCTCCTTTGTCTCTCCCCCCTTCCTTCATTTGTGGATGTTGTCCCAGACTCAATGCTTCTTCCATGTATGCAACACTGAGTCTTTCCTCACCGGCATGATGGTGATGAGTTGCGGTCAGTCTTGATTGAGTCAGTCCTGGTATTTTCGTCTTTCGGTGTGCTCTCTTGCGTAATCTCTGAGATTTCGTTTCCTTGGACTTGTTCACATTATTAGTGTGTGACAGTTGGGTATCGGAGCGAACTTTTAGAGAAAGTTCTTACTCAAAGTCACCATCTCGATTGAATTGATTGATTGATTAACTTATAAATTGATTAATTGATTGATTAAATCTTTGATTAATTGAGTTATGTTGTTGTTGCATAAAGGAAACTATTGAACTTCCGTAAATCTTGGAATTCTGTGATTTTCGAGATTTCGCAAATTTCGCGAATTTCGCTATTTTCGAAAATTTGCGATTTTTGCAAATTTCAGGCACTCTCGAATTCCGCAAATTTTGGACATCCACGAACAGAAATCCGCAAAATCTGCAAATCCAATTAGGGTTGTAGGAGTGGTTAGATCGCTAATTAGGGTTAGTAGGTAGGAAGGAATCAGTTGGTAGTAATTGGCGAATTTCCCAAATTATTACTGACAGCCTGATCTTTCGCACCTCTACCCAATTCGATTAATTGCTATACCCCTAACCTTCCTTGCAACAACCTGAAACTTCCCCGACGGATCAGCAAGGTAAGCACTAACGAGCTTCCCTGAATACCGTTTCACTCCCGCAGTCCTAAATTCGAGGTCCTCCGAGAAGAATTCAGTCCAAGGCAGGACCTTTACCTTTCTGTTCTCTTTCGTAGGCTCTGACTATATCGGGAGCTGTCTCTARAAGTTCTGATCTTGTAAACCAGCKGTCATCCTCCGGTTCCTGATATGCAAAGSGRACCTTRTACTGTTTYTGAGGACRACCTCGACCTCCTGTTCTAAACACATCCTCCTCTACAATGCCCTCTATGTCATAGCTCCCATCCATATCCGGAGGGATCATGGATCTTCTAGAAGGGAACTGTTGGCTTGTAACACATGGCAACAACTTTGAAGCATGGAACACAGGATATGTGTGGAGGTGTACTGGGATCTCTATAGTGTATGATGGCCCATCCTCTCCGCCCTTGACTTCTAGAACCGGCCACGGTCCTCTATATGCAGGCAGTAACTTCTGCGAGATGTTTTCTTCAGGCTCGAACTCCTTTGCCTTGACCTAGACTAAGTCGCCTACCTGAAACTGCGACGGTCGGCGGTGCTTATTAGCTTGCTCTATCATTCTATGCTGGGTCTTTCTGAGATTCTCAACAACAGTTGCTAACTCTTTCTCATGCTGCAAAGCAAACTCCCTGGTTCCGGGCGGTAGTCTGTGAATCTGATCCCGGTTCAGTCCTTCGAACGGTCTGCGCGGTCTAAAGGACTTGTGCAGCTCATTGGGAGTGCGGCAGGTGGATAGATGTACGTTGTTGTTGTAGGCACTAGCTACCTTAGGCAACATCTCATCTGATCTGATCTGATCTCATCTCATCTCATCTCATCTGATCTGATCTGGTCTAATGTACATGCGCAGAACTTGCTGTAGGATCTTGTTCATCTGTTTTGTCTGGCCGTTGGTCTCTGGATGACGGCCTTATGACATTAAGAACTTGGATCCGTACACTCTCATGAGTTCTTGCCAGTTCTGGCTGGTAAAGTGACTATCCGTATCGCTGACTATTGACAATGGGATTCCATTCTCACTAACCCAAAAGTCAGAGAACTTTTGTATCACTAAGTCTGTACGTGCCTCTGAAGGCAAAGGAACAAAAACTGCGTATTTACTAAAGCGGTCAACTACGACCATGACTTGGCTCTTACCATGTTTGCTCTTGACTTGGGTGTCCATGAAGTCTATGGACACTGAGTCGCCCGGCTGATCCAGAATAGGCAAGGGTCTCAGAAGACCAAGGGGTGCGCGCGTAGTAGTCTTGTTACGCTGGCATACTTTACAACTGCGGACGTACTCTACGCAGTCATTCTTCATTCTTGGCCAGGTATACGCACGCATTAGATTGGCTAATGTCTTTTGCCAACCGAAATGTCCCTCCGTATCGTGGCATTCCCCTAAGATTAAACTACGGATCTCTTCGCTGTTGGGAACGCACAGGCGGTCAAACACATTAGTCTTCTCAAACAACAACCCATCTGTAGTGCGGTAATCTGGTTCAGTCTCTGGGGCCTCCCTAACTCTCTTTAGGAGGTCGCTATAAATAGGGTCCTGTGCATGCGCTTGCTTCACTTTCTCCTGCAGGTCTCTCCCTATATCCAGATAGTGTACTATGGCTCCAAAGTAGTCTGATCTCCTACTCAGAGCATCCGCAACTACGTTGTACTTGCCCTTCACTGGCTTCAGCTTAAAGTCGAATTTGTCTATCTCTGCGGCCCACCTAGTCAACTTAGGTGTCATCTTGGCCTGAGTCTTTAACCATCTAAGCGTTTCATGGTCCGAATACACTTTGAAGTGCCTCCCAAGCAGGTAGTGTTTCCAATGGTCTAAAGCCTGCGTGAGAGCGTAGAGTTCTCTCTCGTACGTGGAGGTAGCGACCTTCTCACAGGGCATCCTCGCTGACATGAACTCTACTGGTCTACAGCCATTGTTGTCGTCTTGGTGTAACACGGCGCCATTCCCATACTGACTCGCATCCGTGGTGACGACAAATGGCAAAGACGGATCTGCAACTTTGAGGACATGATACTCTATTAACGCGCGCTTTAACTTCTTGAGCGCAAACGTACAGTCTTTGTCCCATTGCCAGATTGCCTCTTTCTTCAGCAATYTGYGCAAGGGAGCGGCGATAGTGGAGAAGTTCCTCACGAACTTCCTGTAGTAGTTAGCTAGGCGTAGGAACGACGGCAACTCTGTCAATGTGGGGGCGTCGGCCAATCTCTAATCGCCGCTATCTTACTGTCCTCTGGCTTAATGCCATCTCCGTCTAATACGTGGCCCAAGTACAAGACTTGTGTCTTGGCCCACTCGCACTTCTTCCTTGCCAACCCTCTTCTTCTTCTTCACCTTCCTCGCTTCCTTTCATCCCGCTGTCTTCTTCTTTCTCTTTCTCTTTTTTTTTTTTTTTTTTTTTTTTTTTTTTTTTTTTTTTTTTTTTTTTTT
>BFEA01000222.1:1773287-1788425 GCA_003427395.1 Chara braunii
CTCATCTCTCTCTCTCTCTCTCTCTCTCTCTCTCTCTCTCTCTCTCTCTCTCCCTTCTTCTTCGTCGTGGTCTTCTTGCAGGTGCGTGGCGGCTTCTTCGTCCTCAGGTCCGCTATGGCGGACTATCACCTTCGGCGGCCACCTCTGCTATGGCGCATCAGGCCCTGCATACGACGGCGCGCATGGAATAGCGGGTACCATCTCCGTTACCAATGCAATCAGACTCGTCTTATTCACACTTTTCATGTATGTAAACAGCAGCACAGCACACTGGCGACATGCGCCCACTCAGAACTCAGAGATATGGCTTCCAGATACGAGTTCTCTTTCAGCTGGCTATGGCGACTTAGCGCCCAAAAAACTCACTGTTCACACACTGGATCACCCTGGATATCCCACACACGTCACCCTGAACACTCACACATGCACACACACTCTTCCCACTAACTACAGCTATGGCAGCTATGGCTGCCTCTAACCTATCGCTATGCTAACTCCTCTCTCGTCCTCTGCGTCCTCCGGGCTCACTGCAGACCTTGCACAAGTCGCTGTGGCAGCGCTTCCGCATGGCTCACGCAGGAATGAATGAATGGCTGGGCGCTGCCTCTTGATTTATACTTCTGCAGGTCGTTGGTCTGGCCCATTTCCCTTGCCCCAAGTGCACACAGTCCCGTGCGGTACTTGCTTGACTGACTGGGGACTGGGACTGTTGACTCAGCAGGGTGGACTTCCCTCACTTGCCCACTTGCCTCACCACTTGACCACTTGCCTCTGCTTAAACGTGGGCAACTCAGGCAAGGCCACTACTGGGACCTTCTGTAAGGCCGTAGACTTGGCCTTTCGTGACTGTAGCAGCTACGACTCTGACCCTTCTGGACTGTAGCAGCTACAACCTTGACCTTTCGAGAACACTACAGCTACGGTGTCTACACCTGACTTAGACTCCTATCCGACAGATCTACAGATCGAACCCATGCTACCTATGGACCCTACGACAACCTATCAGCTATTACAAATACACAGGTCACAGGTTCAATTCTACGGGTCGACACAGGTACTGTACACAGGTAAGGTTGGGGTCTCGGGATCGAACCCTGGGATCTGCAGCAGCTACTGCTAACTAGTGAATACCGTTTCATCCCCAAAAAAACTGCAGTTAACTGACGTGTAATGAACCCAGTCTCGTCATCCAATCATGTCGCAGATAACAATGTCGTGCAGTGTCGTGAAATAATCAGTCCAATAAGTCCATCAATTCGAAGTCATTGAAGGACATGTTTCCTCATTACCACGTGTAAAGTCTCGGAGTCCACAGTATCCAGAAGAGAGAGGAGGGGAGAATAGACGGTTGGAAGGAGAAGTGTAAGGCGGTCTTTTCGTTTAGGCTCCCCACCTCTGCCACGTCATAAATCTATACTCAATGCCCCACGTCAACAATATGTACTCAATGTGCCACGTCAACACTCCGTACTCAATATGCCACGTCAGCGATATGCACACTATGTGCCACGTCAGCACTCCGGGTAACACGTGGATGATGTGGAAGCAACCCCTCGCAGATAAACGAACCTCCAACAACGAGCAGAATCGGCAGCCGCTTCATATATGAAGAAACCAGGTACGTACTCATGACTACTCACATCGCCCACACACTCTCTCTCCCTCTCCTTATTCCCTCGTCGTCATCTATGGTCGCAACCGTGTCCACCCTCCCCCTCTCTCTACACTACGATCTCTGGCTGACACCGATCAAGCAACCTGGCACCAGCACCTCCTCTTAAGTCTCACATGCTGCGTCGTAGCCGCAAGCAACTCGCAAGACTAAATGTCCAAGCAGTGGCGAGGTCAACTTAATGTAGTGTTGACTCGCCTGTCCACGGTCAGCGCCGGTCCATGTTAGGGGCCAAATCTTCCAATGTGTCCCAGTTTCGATCTGGACTTCTTGAGGCCTGAATCTTTTGGAACTTGCAGGCCACTATTAGATCATTCCAGATCGACGGGCAGGAACATCTTCTGTGCTGACTTTGACTTCTCGGATCTGGGCTGGGGTCTACGAGTTGACTGTTGACTTTTCGTTGAACTGTCGGCCTTGTTCTTTTTTGAGGCCTGTTTGACCGCTCTATTTTCAACCCTGCTCGTTCGTGCTTGTTTGTGGGCGCAGCGAGGACCCAATGAATCCATTTGGCACACGAGTTACAGCATTCCATCCGGCCCGATTTCGAGTTCCATCGCAGAAATTTCTTTCCAGGCTTGGATTCTTAAACTTCACTCGTATTCAGAGATAATATCAGGAGCGGTAGGTAAGAGTTCTCTTTTACTAAACCAATGAGCTTCAGACAGCGGTTCATTAGAAAAGGTCTTCCTCTAGCTCCGCTGGAGGAAAACCCGTGTTCAATGATTTTCTCCACTTGCTATTGGCCATCCATCGAAGGACGAATTGAAAATGGTCTATTTGGAAATTCTTGTCCTTCAGCATTGGGTAGCAACTTAGATGCACGGAAGACTGAGTAGGTCTTTAGATGAGGGGGAATGTCAATTCGGTAGGATGGTCCACCGACGTCCCCTATTATTTTTTCCAAGGGTCCATAGTAGATGGGTAACAGTTTCTGCGAGACATTTTCATCAAGTGAGATATATTTTACCCAAACCATCTCCTTCTTGGCATTGTGCAGGCCTTCTATGTTTGTTTGCCTGTTCTATCATTTTCTGTTGTGATTTCTTTATTTTTTTTTTTGCTTTCTGAATGTCTTGCTCATAGAGAACTGCAAACTCGCGGGTTCCTGGGGCCAGCTTCTGGATTTGATCTCTTGTTAGGGAGTCAATCGGTCTCAGAGGTTGCCAACCTTTGTGCAGTGCATTCGGTGTGCGTCCTGTAGAAGTGTGTACACTATTATTGTATGCACTTGCAATCTTGGGGAGGTTCTCATCCCGGGCAATTTGATTCGGTCGCACATACATTCGCCGCCCGCACTTACTTGTCCCTCGCTTCCTTTGAGGGGCCACTTCTCCATTGTGTCGTCGTCGAACACAACGAGTGTGTGGTCTTGTCTTTTCTGCCTCCACAAAACTCTTTTCCTTGATCCACCCCCATGCCCTAGCCTAGTAACCCCTGTGTAGGTGTTCTTCACCTGCGACGTCGTCTGTTCTCGCTGCAGAGCGGGATCCCGGAACTACCCATACGTGTACTTACCGTACTTTGACTCGGCAACCAGCTGTCCACAGACAGGTTCAGGTAGCGCTCGTGAGCAGATGGACCTGATCATCATGGATGTTCAGTCCTGGTATCTGCGACAACCAATCCACTTCACGAGAGAGAGCATCCACAGACGTCCAGTGTTGCTGGTTGATTGAGGTAAGTTGGTCAAATGCCTTGTCTGTTGTGGTATTGTTTAGGAATCGTTCTTTAGTTTTCTTCATGAATTCCCTCAATGTTAGTGTCTTTGCCCAATCCCCAATAACCTCAAATCCGGCGGCATTCGCTTCGGACAATACCCATGCCTTGGTGTCTTCGCAAAGACATGAGGTGGTGAACGCCACCTGGCTATCTTGATCTATTGGGGCCGTCGAGCAATATGTTTGTACTTCAGCGATCCACAACAGCAAGTGTTCTCCTTTCTTACCGTTGTATGTGAAGGGAAGCTTCATTTTCACTTTCTCCCTCCGTGCCTCTTTATTCGGGTTTATTCTTTGGGGGGGGTCTTCATTGCATCTCCCATCAGTTTCTTCCCTGGTTCAGGTTCTGGTTCTTCCCCGATCTGCTCTTGTTCTTCTTTAGTCATCGACTGCTTTTGCTTGACCGCGTTGGTCAGCGTCGCCAACTGGGCAGATTCTTATCGGAGATGACCCGATCTAGCTTTACCTCTAAGTGAACCAGATAAGACTGCATATTTTGCATGAGACTTGCAATATCACTTCCTTCCCCTACTTTTACTTCGCTTCGAATTTCATTGATTTTCCTTTCTTCTTCTTCTTTCTTCTTTCTTTGCTGTTGTATGGGTTCCTTCTTCTTCTTCTCTGCTTGCAATGCTTTTTCCAGCTGCCTGATGTTCTGATCAATGACATCTTCATTTCGTTCCTGTTTCCTTTTTTCCTCTTCTGCAATGTGCTGAACATTTCTGACCCCCTGTCTAGAACCAGGTTCATTTCTCTTGCCAAACGGAGGCGATCAACTCCCATCGCAGCCTGGTCCAACTGTTCCTTGAAACTTCGCAGATCAAACTGGCTCCGATACCAAATTGTAATGAACCCAGTCTCGTCATCCAATCATGTCGCAGATAACAATGTCGTGCTGTGTCATGAAATAATCAGTCCAATAAGTCCATCAGTTTGAAGTCATTGAAGTACGTGTTTCCTCATGACCGCATGTAAAGTCTCAATGCGCCACGTCAGCAATATGCACTCAATGTGCCATGTCAGCACTCCGTTCTCAATATGCCACGTCAGCGGTATGCACACAATGTGCCATGTTAGCACTCCGTGTAACTCGTGGATGATGTGGAAGCAGCCCCTCGCAGATAAACAATCGTCCAGCAGCGAGCAGAATTGGCAGCCGCTTCACATCTAAAGAGACCAGGTACGTACGCACGACGACTCACATCACCGACACTCTCTCTCTCTCCCTCTCCTCATTCCCTCGCCGTAGTCTATGGTCGCAGCCGTGGCCGCCCTCTCGCTCTCTCTACACCACGATATCTGGCTGGCGCCCATCAAGCAGCCTAGCAGCAGCACCTCCTCAAGTCTCACGTGCAGCGTTGTAGCCGCAAGCAACTCGCAAGACCGAATGTCCAAGCCGTGGCGAGGTCAACTTAATGTAGTGTTGAATCTCTTGTCCACGGTCAGCGTCAGTCCATGTGAGGGACGAATCTTCCAATGTGTCCCAGTTTCGGTTTGGACTCCTTGAGGCCTGTATCTTCCGGAACCTGCAGACCACTGTTAGATCATTCCTGATCGACGGCCAGGAACATATTCTGCGCTGACTTTGACTTCTCGGATCTGGGCTGGGTCCACGAGCTGAATCTTTCAGTCAACTGTTGACCTGGGCCTTTTCTGAGGCCTGTTTGACCCCTCTATTTTCAAGCCTGCCCATTTGTGCTTGTCTGCGGGTGCGGCGAGGACCCAGTGGCTCCATTTGGCACACGTGTTACAGCAGACGTATCGTCGGAAGTTCTAAAGGTGAGACTTCAGTCAACTCGTTTTTTTGCGATTTTCCCTTGCAAATTATGATTTTTCTTATTTTTGCACATTACTAATCCATTGATTAGACTTAAAACACGATCTTCAAAGTAGTAGTGGCAATCTCTATTCGTTTTTGCAGAGCCCCGCTGTCAATTTAAATTTTTATTTTTGACTTCGAATTTTTGCGAAAATTCAGATTTCTTTCTCGGTCATACTATCTGCAAGTCAGTCGGTTCTTACACACAGACTGACTCAACCAGGTCGGCCACCAATCAAACCCCACATTTTGTCATAAGAACACTCGTTGTTTTTTTTTTAATTTCATAAATTTTCACCCTTTTATACTTCCAATCAGAGGGGGGAAATTTTTCCTGATTAGGGGTCCAATCTACAGCTAAGGGAAGGGTACTTCGCAGTCTGGATTGCCTGCCTGCCTGTCCCCCTCCCTCCCTCCCCTTTCGTATTCTTCTGGGCTTGGTGCCAGGTCAGCGGGATCAGGTCAGCAGCCACATCGCCACGTCAGCAAGCGCGGCACTCCTGAATGTTCAGGCGAAGCGCAATTGACGAGTCCGACGACTACCATAAGGTCGATCCACTTGCTTGGTGGCAGAGCTTCACAACGAAGTTGGGACTTCACGACATCTCGGAGCACCTCAAGATTGCGGTGCTTTACCTCAACACCACCGGCACGTGCCAAATCTGGCTCAACCATCCGGCCACGCACGAGGGAGTAAACATCCAAGACCTGCACACCAAGCTCGCTTGGGACACGATCACAGCCAAGTGGAAGAACAGATTCATCGTCACCAATGTGCCCAGGCACGAGGTGTGAACCAGATCCTCAAGATGTTTCAAGGCAGTCAGCCGACGTGCGAGTGGTTGACGGAGTGGCGGAAGATTGTTGCCATACCCAACCGCAACATACCATTCGAACACTTACGGCGTGAGTTCTTTCAATGCTCACTCGACTCCTTGACATCGGCCCTTGGAGAGATGGAGAACTACACTGGCTTCGATTCCATTATTGAACGCGCTCGTTCCATCATCCACACCAATCAGGATACTGCAATCGAAAGCAACGCCAACCGACCTTTGTGGAGAAAGGAAAGGCCCCACGGACGCAACTAGTGGCCGCAGTCCGAAGCAATGGACCTACCGAGGACGCGGCGTGCAAGCTTGAGTCAAGTGATGGAGACCAAGTGAATGCCCTCGCGCCGTGACGCACTACTTCCAAGAAGAAGACAAAGGCGAACTTCACGTCGACATTGGGAGTCGGACGGCCGAACCGTGCTTGGGAAAATTTCAAGCTTATGGAAGAGAAATACAAGCTCCGTCAAAAGTGGGGATGCTGCTTTTGGTGCAACAACACCAAACACATACCCTGTCAATGCCCCGACAAGGGCAAAGAGGACGTTTGACCCGAGGCAAGTTCGAGATACTGAGCTTCGCGGGAAGTGAAGTCAAAGTTCTCGCTATACTTATGAGGACTTTGCTGTTTAGATGGCCCCTCCGTTGGACCTCCCACTCCACGTGCAACAGTGAAGCGTATGTGAGGTTTCTTCACTGTCGGCAAGTGTTTCGGTATAATCGCCGACCTCATCAGTCGGGGACTCGTCGGTGTGGTCAAGACTCAAGGACCTCGACCCGTTGACGAAGGAAGACTTCCACTGGATGCCGCTTCCCCCATCAAGTTCCTTGCCGAAACTGCATTGCAATGCCCACATGGCTCACTTACGCCAGTATTTGCACTCTGCAGTACCAGCTCCATTGACGGAAGACGAGGTAGCGGTTGTTCACCTTCGCGACTACCTTGCGAAGATCGACCACGAGTACGCAACGCAACGGTACGACGACACTAACGCATCGTTACTTTACATCCGCATTCAGATCGGAAAGGCGACCTGCAACGCCTTGATTGATTGTGGAGGTACTCGCAACTACATCAACCAAGACTTCATGACGCGCATCGGCTTTGGACCGCGCGTTTGAAGGAAGACAACCTACGCAAGTCACATTGGCATATGGTCTCACGCACAAGTCAATAGACCGGTGCATTGACTCTGTCCTCGTGTACTTTGCCTTGCAAGCATGTGAGGCCGTGCCCTTTAACATTGTGGACACTAAGTTCGATATGATCTTCGACATGTCATGGCTGCGCAACGAGGACCATCCGGTGAACTTTTATCGTCGCATCGTTCACGTACGTGATTGGAACGACACATTAGTCCCATAGCACAGTTCCTACAACTCACAGTTCGATTGGTTTTCATGTGGTTTCAGCAGCAAGCATTCACAACTCCATCGCATGAGAATTTGTTTCTTGCATGCCTTAACTCCAATAGATTCACTAGTCTCGACAATAGATTCACTAGTCTCGAAAGTGCCACTGGATTCACGCATCGTACAACTTGTTGACTCGTATAGTGACGTCTTCGAGGCCCCCGCCGGAGTCATACCGGATCGGCCCATTCACCATGAGAGCATTCTCGAGGATGGTGTCGTACCTCCGCGCGATTGTATTTACCGCATGACCGAGGAGGAGGTTGAAGTGCTTTGCACACAACTCGATGACCTTCTTGACAAAGGATGGATTCGCCTTAGCTGCTCGCCCTACGGTTCCCCGGTTCTTTTCGTCCGGAGAAAGAACAAGTACCTTCCTCTATGTATAGACTATCGCGAACTTAATGCACAAACCGTTAAAGAATGTCGGCCCTCTCCCGCGAATCGACGATCTGCTCGAACGCTTGGGTGTATCCACATATTTCTCGAAGTTGGACCTCAAGTCCGGGTACCACCAAATGGAGATCCTCCCGCGAGACCAATACAAGACCGCGTTTAAAACGCGATCTGGGCACTTCGAGTGGGCCGGCATGCCATTCGGCCTTACGAAAGCCCCGACCACCTTCCAAGCGGCAATGATGATGGAGTTTCGAGACATGTTGGACCTGTTCGTGCTCATCTACCTCAGCGACATCTTGGTGTCTAGCCGGACATTGGACAAGCACCTCAATCACCTACGCACTGTGTTGGAGAGGCTTCGTATGACCAAGTACAAGGCCAACTGCGACAAATGCGAATTTGCCCAGCAAGAGCTCGAGTACTTGGGCCAATTTGTAGCGCTGCAAGGGATTCATCCGCTTGGGGATAAGATCCAGGCCATCCAAGATTGGTCGGAGCCGACCAACACCACGGACGTTCGTTCTTTCCTGGGATTGGCAGACTACTATCAGCGCTTCATCAAGGGCTACGCACGAGTCGCCGCACCTTTGACACGACTTCAATCCCCAAAGTTGCCCTTCGAGTTCACCGATGAGGTGCGCGCTGCCTTCCATACGCTTAAGATGACAATGCTCATGGCTCCCGTTTTGAGGATCTACGATCCCACTTTGCCTACGCGAGTGACTACGGATGCGAGTGGCTACGACATTGGGGCAGTTTTGGAGCAGCATGAAGATACTGATTGGCACGCAGTTGAGTTCTTTAGCCAAAAGGTGCCACCAAGGAACTCATTTGATGACTTGAGGAAGGAGCTGCTGGATTTCGTCACGATACACTTGCGGCATTTCCTCCTCAAGTGTGGTACGTTCACTTGGGTCACCGACAACAATCCATTGACAACTACAAGACGCAAGACACGGTGAGCAGCATGATCGACCGATGGATGTAGTTCATCGACCAATTCGAATTCACATCCAAGCATATCTCTGGCCTCTCCAATCGCGCGGCGGATGTCTTTCACAAAGACCCGATCCCTGGGCATTGACTCACCACGCCTTTGCTTTTGATACAGAGTTACATCCCCACTTCGTACGCGACTACAAGTCGGATCCCGAATATGCGACCCTCTACGACAACCTTTCTTGGGATCACCCGCCAGCGAGCCACTACCCTTGCTGCTCCACTCACGCGTCAAAGACTTGTAATGCGTTCCGAATGATTGTCGGTTACGGACTCGCCTCTTCGGTGAGTTTCATGACGCGCGACTCGCTGGCCACTTTGGAGTCAACCGTACAATTGCACGACTACGTGAGCAGTTTCGATGGCCCGACGTCGTTCGCGATGTCACACGGTATCGCGAGTCTTGCGAGGTTTGCCGCCGGAACAAGCCCCGCAATAGCAACCCGTAGGGCGAGCTATGACCCTTACAGATCCTACGAGAACTCAGAACGTCAATTGTCGTGGACGTTACCGACCCTTCTCCTCGTGATCGAGTCGGCCACGATCGTATTCTCACAATTGTAGATCGTCTAAGTAAGTACGCGCGGTTTCTTCCTTGCAAGTATTACGCGATGGCTCCCGAGCTCGCAAGAATCTTGCACACTAGCTGGATTTGCAGCCACGACGTCTAGGAGGATATCGTGAGCGACCGCGACACTCGATTCATGTCGGCATTTTGGACCTCTCTCATGCCGGAGTCCGACACCGAGATGGAATCGAGTTCGGCTCGACACCCACAAATGGATGGGCAACCGGAGCGCGCACATCAAACAGTGGAAATGGTGCTTCGTATGCTCGTCCATCCGGATCAGAAAGGTTGGGTTGACGGCATCCCCGACATCGAATTCGCCTATAACGCTTCAATGCATCCGACGATTGGCGTGACCCCCTTCGAATTACACCACAGTGGTTGGAAGGGTCGTCTCTTCATCGACCTCCTCTTCCCTCGTGCAGCCGACGCTGACGCACCTTGCTCTCCCGCCTCCGTTCGAAAGTTTTAGGACTTGCTGGCCAAAGCCCGCGCTAATATGGTCAAGGCACAAGTCTGCAGCAGCAAGCAAATCGGCTTTGTATACCATGTCTTATCCGCGAAGGCGACCTGGTATGGGTCTCCTCCAACGAGTTCGCACTTGAGCAGGATGTCTCACACAAACTCCTCCCAAAGTGGTTTGGACCTTGGACAGTCAAGTCCGATACGGGCGACCAGCCAGGTGCCCCCTCATTTATCATCGACATTCCTCCTCACCTCCCGGTCCATCCGGTCTTCCACGCCTCTAAGCTGGCTACCTACATCCTAGCCAAGAGCAAATCGGCTTTGTATACCATGTCTTATCCGCGAAGGCGACCTGGTATGGGTCTCCTCCAACGAGTTCGCACTTGAGCAGGATGTCTCACACAAACTCCTCCCAAAGTGGTTTGGACCTTGGACAGTCAAGTCCGATACGGGCGACCAGCCAGGTGCCCCCTCATTTATCATCGACATTCCTCCTCACCTCCCGGTCCATCCGGTCTTCCACGCCTCTAAGCTGGCTACCTACATCCTAGCCAAGAGCGACAACTTCTCGGGCCGAGGATCACAGGACCCTCCCTCGATGGATGGCCACCAGGAGATTGATTGGGTCATCACGCATCACAAGTACGGTAACAAACCAATGCAGTAGAAGGTCACGTTCAAGCAATGTGACTGCGACAACATGCGTTGGATCTCAAAAGCAGAATTGCAAGCATCATCACCGATCATCTACGCCCCCTACGAGAAGCAACGACTAGGAAAGGAAGCTTCCCAACCTGCCCCTCCCACCCGGACTTCGGTCCCTCCCTCCGACAGACAGCTTTGCCCTTGCTAGGGCTTACTCAGTCCCACACGGGCCCCGCAGGGCCCGACAGGTAGGATTAGGGGTTAGTAGGGGTGGGGTCCGTTGTAGACAGGCGTCTTTTCAGCCCGTAGTAGGGCCGAAGGGTCAGCAGGCCAGATTAGGCCCGTTACCGGTCCCGTTTAGGATCAGTACCAGAGTAGGGGCCGAGGTTAGCTTCCCTATGACAGTTCAGCAGCAGGTCCGCAGCTGGACCCCCTTCAGGTCCTGGCCCAGTCCAGGTTGTGGCGCCATTTTGGCACCAGGCATTTTTTGGAGAGCGCGAGTTTGGCCGCCAGCACTTTTGAGGCCGGACTCACCTCAGACCGACGCTATGTATAGCGGGCCGACCAGTGAGTCCGTAGGTAGTACTTGTAGTCTTCAGTAGTCGACGTGCGGGGCGCAGTAGCACTTGAGAGAGCGCGGAGGCGCTGTTGGAGGTTAACGACATCAGCTCCGCGTCAGCAGGAGTAGGGAGTAGTGCGGTGTTGGGCAGAGGACAGGGGACTCACCTGAGGACTTACCTGTGACGACATAGATCCAACTTTGTCTTCAGCACGTCCGTACCTGCATCAAGGCGCCATCTTCCTGCAGGTTCGTACCCGGGGTATATCACAGAGAGAGAGAGAGAGAGAGAGAGAGAGAGAGAGAGAGATTCCTCCTCCGTTCTCTTCTGGTTCTCCTCCTGCCCTCCATCGCTCCTCCTTCCCCCCTCCCAGAGCTCTGTTCCTTCTTCTTCTTCTACTGGGATATGAGAGAGAGAGAGAGAGTGACGCTGTGGCTATGGTGACTTCTGGGCTTTGCGTGTTACAGTGACATTGTGACTTCGACATTGTTGAGCAGCGACATTGGGGATATACTGGAGATTGGGTTCATCAGGCTATGGTGGCCCCCTCTCCTCTTCTCCTTCGTCTGTGGATGTTGTGCCAGACTCAGCGCTCCTTCCAGCGCTGAGTCTCTCAGCCCAGCCCAGCCCACGCGCGGCCCCGTGCGGCAACATAACACAACACAACGCACAACACAACACAACACAAGGCAACACACAACAGAACACACAACACAACACAACACAGCACAACACAACACACGACACAACACAACACAACACAACACACAACACAACAGCCTCCTTCCCGACCCTCCGTCACCCATACCACCGCTTCCCACCGGCACCCCATCTCATCCCACCCAACCCACCCATCCCAACCCATCTTCTTGATGCCCATCATCTGGCCACCGGAGGCCATCCTCACTGGATGCCAGACTGTGTGGGTGGTTGTTTGGATTGGTGTGTTGTTGGCCCGAGTTTCCCTCTAAAATCTGTCGACAATGCCACCCCCATTTCATCCCTATCAATTGCTGGTTTTATGCCTTGCAATGCACATCTTGCATTGTGGGTTGTGTATGCTGCTTGTGGTACATTTGGGGACTCTTGTTCATGATGTCGAAATGGCACTGGGCTTCATTATAAATTCGCCATGCGATCCCAGTTGCATCTCACTGTCATTGTACGTTTATGGTGCATTGACCACTACCCTTGTATATTTATTTACACACCATGCTTATTTGTGAAATGGATTGCAACTTCTCCTATGTTCTCCAGGTTTGCTCTCAGGCAGTTGATACCTGTTCCGAGCAGGGGTGGACTGCCAGCAACACTGTATGACGATCATTCTGGATGTGAGCAAACAAATAGGGAGGAAGAGGGTTGGAGGAATGTGAATGGCCTCAGATGTCTGGAGGGGACATATCCTGGAGGTCAGTGGGGAAGAGATCGATGCAATTGCGACCACCCTCCCAAGAATGGACCCTCTGCGGTATTATGGGGCAGCAATAGAGGCACATTATCGATGGATAGAGCAGCAGGCAATACGGGGGGCAGATCGCTTGTCTCAAGAGATCTTGAGATCACTGGAGAATCTCACAGTGAGCGAGTTACGTGAAGTCTTGGGGACGCTAGAGTCACATACAATGGGAAGATTGCGAACAGTTTGGCGGCGATTGGTTTCGCCCCGTGGCGGTGCAATGCTCAATAGACTCTTGGAAACGATGCCTATTGAGGAATGCAGGGGCTGTGTTGGTCGTGCCACATTAGGCCAGGTTTCTCTTGTAAGTAATCTAGTTGAACAGGCACAATCTCGAAGAGCCGCTGCAGTTAGTTCTATGGCTCTCTTGGGGGCTGGTGCAGACGAGAAGCTGCCATCTGCAGGTGACAACGGGTGTAGTACAGCTGATGTGAGAGAGAGTGGCATCCTCAAAGGACAGGGTCTCTCACCTGAGGAGGCAGATGAAGAACATCATGCTAGGTCATCATCCTCCCTTTCTGCAGGATCCATGCGTGTGTTTGAGAATGGAACTTGCTCATGCGAGCCTCGTTCAGAACGGATGATACAATCTCCCGGTCAGCTGGAGAACAATGCAGTGAGGATGTCAGCTTCTCACGAGACAGCTGAGCTTATGTCTCGCAGTACTGGATTGGGTCACGAAACAGTCAGCACAATGGGTGCTGGTGTGCCCATGAGGACAAGAGTGGCAGGAGCAGAGTCTGATGTGCATAGGAGGGATGGAGTTACAGGGGGAAATGGCTACAGGGATGCAGAGCACGCGGAAGATGAGGGAGCTTGGGATGACATGGATGTTGCATACCTTCTTCTTTTGCTTTTGGACAATGAGTACAGAGAAACGGTTTGGGAGGATTACGAGTACTTAGACTACTTCTTTGCTGATGATGACGATGGCGAGGATGATGGAGATGAGAATGGAGAACATGCAGGACAGAACAATAGCATGGTACTAACAAGAGAGTATAGGCGAGGGGAGGGAACATCGCCTCATGAAGAAGGGGGATCTACAGAAGTTTCAGACAGGGATGCAGGGAGAAGTAGAGCAGAGTGGCAGTGGGTTGCGGGTCGATACAGGGTGTGGATGGGAAGAAGGCGTGGCAGGCCTGGACGAGGACGAGGGGGCAGTGGGAGAGGAGGGGAAGGAATCAGTGGACACTTGCCACGATCTGAGGGTCTGGAAGGTGAATTCGTTGGGGAGCATCTGCAAGCAAATCTGATCAGCAGTTTGCTGCATCTGGGGCTGAACATTCCTGGGATCCTCAATGGTCCTGATATTCAAAAGGGTGCTGGTAATGAGGAAGATGCATCCCTGCTGGCACGCGTTCGTGCCTATGTAGATCTAATTGGCCGTCTGCAGCAAGTTGCAGATGAGCTTTCATCACGTGCTGGGATAGGTGTCGGTATTGGACGGAGTGGAGGCTTTTCAGGAGTCGAACCAGGGCCACCACCAGCATCAGGGGCAGCAATTGCATCACTCCCTGCAGTTACTGTGATGCCATCTAGTACAAGAGAGGTCTGTATGTCCTCCAGCAATAGTCAGGAACATTGCTCTCCTGTCGAATGTTCGATTTGTCGTGAGCTTCTAGACGCGTGGACCACTGGGAGACAAATGCCATGTGGGCATGTCTATCACCAGGGATGCATCTTCTCATGGTTGAAGAGAAGGAATTCCTGTCCTGTTTGTCGTTATGAGCTTCCGACAGATGATGCCAAGTATGAACTGGAGAAGAGGCTGCAAAGATCAAGCTGGGTCGGGGTAGAGTGAATGTCAAGCAGAGGGCTACTGGCTGGCTTACAGATCGCTGCTGTTGTGGTAGCCTGCCTAGACTAGACCTTCTCACTGGTTTCTCTGCATATCTTTTGCATGCCTTGAGCAGCAGTGGCCAAATGCTGGCATAAGTGAAAGGCATGTAGAAGACTCTGACTGTTTTGTGTGTTATTTCTTTTCAGACCCACTCACATTGCTTGAGATTTGATACAACTCCACACTGTTGAAAATTTGCTTCCAACGCTTAGGTTGAGAAGCACTTGGCAGAACTTGGCCAGGGTTTGGCAACATGGGCAAGTAGCAGAGTAAGCGTGTTGTTAAAGGCTTGGAATGGAATAGCAATTGCTCTGTGGTCGACTTGGCACTGCTAATCGTCTCAGGTCAGTTCGAGTTATGGTTTCATGTTATTCAGTTGCAACTTGCCACTACAAGTCTGCTTGGCTGTGCTCGAAAATGGAGATCTATTTGCTCCTCCCAACGCACTTTGGCCAATCTTGTCTTACACCCTGAACTGGAGTATTGTTGTTAATAGGAGGGGTTCAGGAAAGCCTCTTTGCACAAACTGCAAGGAATCTCACTTCTTAAGCAGCACTCGTGGCTGGTGCCATTGTCATTGTTGATAGTCGATCTGTCAGGTAGAATGCTGACGATTGTGTGAATGGTGATGGAAGGGTCTTGGTGCAGAGAATATATTGTTGTTGTTGTTTTTGTTCTTGTTGTTCTTGGTGTTGGTGGTTGTGTGTGTGTGTGTGTGTGTGTGTGTGTTGTGTCTGTGTTTGTG
>BFEA01000222.1:1796833-1808992 GCA_003427395.1 Chara braunii
GATAAGCAAAATCGGGATGGATCTTCCGATAGAACACGGATATATACATTGCAACTTCCTTTTTCTTTTTTTCTTTTTTTCTTTTTTCTTTTTTTTTTGTGTGTGTGTGTGAGCGAGAGAGAGAGAGAGAGACATTGCAACTTCCTTTTTCTTTTTTTCTTTTTTTCTTTTTTTTTCTTTTTTGTTGTGTGTGTGTGTGTGTGAGAGAGAGAGAGAGAGAGAGAGAGAGAGAGAGAGAGAGAGAGAGAGAGCGCAACTCCATGCGGTGACAGCCTGTGAAAAGCACCGCAACAACGTCGAAGCGGTGGGCGGGAAGCGGTGGGCGGGAACGTCGAAGCCGTGGGCGGGAACGCGAAAAAAAGCACCGCGAAACTGCCACATCGAACCCACGGCCTGGCACAAAAAACAAAAACGACAAAATATCCTGCAGTCTCGAACCCGCGACCCAGCCCAGACCCGAAACAAAAATGCCGAACGGGAAAAAAACGTCTGTCCGATCCGACCGACATGCGGGACTCGTTTTCCCTGGGCCCACGGGAGGCGTCTTCCGAGGAC
The DNA here is from genome assembly GCA_003427395.1 of Chara braunii. Classification (NCBI taxonomy): domain Eukaryota; kingdom Viridiplantae; phylum Streptophyta; class Charophyceae; order Charales; family Characeae; genus Chara; species Chara braunii. The sequence goes on from BFEA01000222.1 coordinate 1,797,389, forward strand.
CGTTTTTGTCTTTAAGTATTAGTAGAAAAAAAAGATGTCAAAGCCTGATATCTGGAAAAGACTTTACCAGGGATGGTCCCCAGTTGGACCGGGGGGCCCTCCCACAACCGGGAGCCTGCCGGTTGGACTGGGCAGTTGACCGGCCCGGCAGACCCCCGGTCGAACCCAGCGCATCACGCTGGGGGGGGCGTACCAGGGAGTAAAGGGCACCCCTGCCATTGCCCAGCCCATGGCAGGCCGCTGTCTCCTTACAAAAAAAAGTGGGGCCTTTTGGACCCCACTTCTTGAAAAGAAGGCACGGATTTCTCTCCGTCGCTGATCTTCGCAGATCAGCGGAGAAAAACCACCACGTTCTTTTTTCAAGATGTGGGGTTCAATAGGCCCTGTTTTTCAATTTGGCATCGTGTAATCAGAGGACCACAGACCAGATGTAAAATGGCATGTCCTAATGCACGTCCACTCCAAGCCACGAGTAAAAGAATATGCCTTTGAGGTGGCTTTGCTGAGATGAGATGCTTCTGCAACGTCCCTATGCTCTGGGGAAAAAGTTATGGGTTTGGGTTGCAGCTCGTGAAGTCAGATTAACAATGCTGTCCGAGGTGCAAGCCAAGAATGGACCTCGCTCTACTACATGTATCTCGACAGACTATCAGGCAAGAGACTTTCGGACTGATGACCCACCGTATGTAGAAAAAAACGAACAAACAGAAAATGCTCTGCTTCCACAAGCTGAAACCTGAACCCGTAACCATTTGGATCTCCAGCTGTACTCTGAAAGAGCTGAAATTTTCGCAAGGACACCACTCAACGTATCTCGTTCAGCTTCTGGGGTGCTGGCAACTGATGGTATGGTCCATAACATCCTATGGAGCCGAATTGAAGTTTCTGATCCACAGGGGGTCGGAGAAGCAACTTTGTTTACTCGACCCCTTCCCCGGAGATCCGTACCGTCCTGAGCATCCCAATACATCTTAGGCTTGTTTCAATTGAGGCAGGTCCATGTTATCAGAGACTTTTTTTATGTAATTGGCTTGGGCACTGGGCCCTGTTAATAAAGTTGTAATTTCGGAAGACGAGAAAAAAAGGAGATAAGGCCGCATCTGGGCATGTCTTAGTGGGTGCAAAATTGCACCACTGCTAAAAAAAAAAAAAAGGAACAACTGACCCCTTCTTTGGTGTTGCTTGGGTACACCGGTTGGTCATTGCCCGTGCAAGTTAGTCCGGGTTGTTTAGGCCGGGCGACTCTGGCAACATAGGTTATCATATAACGACATCGCCCTTTCTAGAATCTAGTTTATTTTTTCAATCGTCCATTTTCTTAATGGTTGACTCGACTTCAGACCGAGTCTTGCAGTGGCGTGTTTATAACTTCATATCTCAATTGACGAGTTTTGGCTTGATGTCAAATGTCTGTTTATTTGATTGACTTGTTTCGGCGGATGACCCGACATGTTTCTTCAGCTTCCACGACAAGCTAATCGGCGGATGACCCGACATGTTTTGTCCGGTCGCTGAAACCGGAACTCCTCAAGGGTGTTCGTCACGATTGAGTGGCTACTCACAGCGTAAACAATGTCTTTTAAAGCATAGCGAACAGAAGGATCGGCCGAAGACCTCGGAAGCGACGAAACAAAGTCCCAGAAGTACTGGAAAACCATATGTGCCCAACTGCGGGCCCCAACCTGCCAAGTTTCAAGCACTCAAAGCCCCCAGAAGGTTCTAGGCCACAAAGAATGAAGAAAGCAGAGATCGATCCCAAGACCTATGGAAAGTAAATGAGGCTGAGACCACCTATGGAAAAAACCCAACGAGGTTGAGACCGCATCAAATACACGGCGACCCAAAAGTTAAAAAGGCAGAGGTCGAACCCGAGGCTAATAGGAAGCCAAAAAAGTGAGTCCTCATTGAATCTGACAGGCCCACAATTCAGACCCTCAGTAATACAATACAATTGCCCCCTACTTATCCAGGCACCGCATACGGCCACTGCCAACTCAAATGCCCCCCACCTATCCCAGTACACCCTACGTACCGAACTTCATGACCCATGAACCCTCAATACCTTCGGGGAAATTTTATCCCATCCTGTAAAGAACCAAACCCAAACATCCCAAAGTCCGCCAAACTTCAGAGAGAAATTTCTCAAACTTCCATAAAAATCTCATCTAGAAAACCCCTCAATCTCAGCTCCACCTTCAAAGAGAGTAAGAAGGCAGCTTCTGCCGCAGGCAGACTCGTAAATCGCTTGGCCCTATGCAGAAAGGAGTTAACAACTGCCGTCTTCTGTCGCTTCCGGACATATGAACAGTTATCTTGTAGATTTTGAAAGACCACCCCCTGATAAAAAATCACTTTCTGGTTCTTGTGCACAGTAGCACATTTGACCCCAATCGGCCAGTCAAACACTCTGACCACACACCCAAGGAAGTCCCAGCAATCTGAGTACGTTCTAACACGAGATTGCGATCATAACAGCCCTCAAATTTACTCAAGATTGACTTCGCCTTCTCCAAAGAAGCAGCATCCCCTCACGGTACTGAATAAAGACGGAGGCATCATCGATCAAACGCACTCCATGGATAAGCCTTCGATCGTTACCGAAGGACATCAAGAAGGACAATTCTGAAAAGACACATAAAAAGCAAGCGATGGCAGGACTAGACGGTTTTCCCATCGGGATGCCTACCTTCTGCTGCAGAACCCTACCACTTGCCAAGAAAAAGGTGTGTTGGAGATAAAAAACAACGGAGTCCTTAATAGCATCGAAAGCAACCTTCTGCCATTCGGCTTGACACTTTCCTTTCAGGAGTTTCGCTTTCTTACCCTGCTTCCTTAGCAAAACGCCCTGTACCTCTCGCTCCTCCCAAAAGTCAATCAACCAATCTAGAGCCCTCCTTATTGACTCATGGGGGAGATTGCAAAACATCTCCTTCACTTCAAATGCGGCAGTCAACAACGTATCTCCCTTCTTCAAATTCTTGTTAATATTCTCCAACGAATGAACCAGCTTGTCCGTACACTTAACATTAAAATTAGAGTGCATCGGAAGCTCCCATATCATGATGTTGACCACCCGCGAGACGTTTCTACACGCGCGCACACTACATTCGGAAAAAGCAGGACAGATACCTCCATGTCTTTATGCTTAGGGATTGCATATGCTCTCCTCATCTTCCCTTTACAATCCCACTTTGCCAACTCTCCCAACTTACTACCAATGTACGCCTTCTTGACTTCCCTTAACACGTCCTCTTCTTCCTCCCTCCGCGTACTAAAACTTGGATTTTTCAAGAACAGTTTCTCTATACCCTGCCGGTATTTAATCGGAAAGCAAACCAACGTGTCCCCAGGATTATGGTTAATGGGCACCATAACCAATCCTTCAAACTTCTTCTTCTAGACTATATCATCCTCGCTACACCAAACCCCTTTTTCCCTACTATCTCATTCAGGCATCCTTGCAAATCCCCTCTACGAATTTTTTGGGATGTCAAAATCGAGCTCAAGAAAGGATGCTTCCACATGCTTCTTCAAACGACCAATCACATCTGTTCTAGACGGTCGAACAACATTCCTGTTATTGTGGAGCGAAGACGGTACCTCGTTAAGTTTATTTAAGCGAAAGCAGACATTACCATCAACCACGACAAATCTATCCCGGAAGGTAGAACACGAGCAAAACGATTCCGCTTCACACGCAAAGGTTGGAAAGTTAAACAGCAGGTCACCAATACTTCGTTTTTTAATCATACTATCCACGTCCTTCTCATCGTCATTTTATGCCATTCCTCTGTTGTGTCTGCTTGCATAACCTAATTCACATATAAAGATCTAATCCCAGGTTTACTCAAAACTCTTGTCGTAGGTAATGCGGACGATCAAACGTCGTCTCACATTCAGTCCAAATCTTCTCCTCACCACTCCTGAAACAATAATACGAAGCCGATACCGAAAACGTTTTTAAAAAAAACTCCGGATTGCCAGAAAGGATGAAATAAGCATAGACAGATCCCACTTCAATAACTCCTTCCGGGATACTGGGTTGGAAAGGAATTCAACCAAAGTTGGCTTCAGGATGAGTGTTGTAGACAGAAAAGGAACTATGGCAGAAATAAACAAATAATTTCCCGTCTGAAATAACCCCCTTCCTTTCTTCAAGAAACCTACGCATCCATGCATCTGAATCAGGGACTAGCCATATTTTCGTTTAATAATTTTTCAGTTCTCGGGCCATCGATCTCCTCTCGCACAGGCTACTCCCACCGAAGAGAGTTCTCTTGCAATGCAGTCATCTAAGATGGAGGAAAGACGAGCTGATACCATGCCGGTGGTAGAATGAAAAATTAGGTGGGTCACCGTGAGTGTGACATTTCCTTGTGCATCCCCTATCCACCAAATTATCGTTCCCTCGGTTCCTTTCTCGCTTCCCAACTCTCCTTCGTCTTTTTCGTTTTGCCTTGTCTCTACCATTCAGATATGGATTTACCCATCCTATCGTGTACTTCTCAAGATACAGGTGGTCATCATCCTCACAAAGGAATAACGGAATAGTCACGTACTCCCCTATGCGGCCACGTCGCAACCAGGCATAAAGGTTGTTATTACATCGTCCATCATCCACCACCTGCGGATTTGTCGCACGGTCCACGTGCTCGTTCCATCTGACCGAAAGAGATTTAGGCCCCACATATATGTGTCTTGCCCATGGTGAGACCAACACGTAAACGAGCGGGCCCCTCACATTTTTCAAAGTTAAAGCCATCGCCCAAAAAAGATTCAACAGATAACTCCTCAACCCATACGCCCACGTTATTTGCCCTTCTAAGATCAAGTGTATCACAAGAAGGCGAAAAAAGGCATTGAATTCCTTATCTCGAAGGACGAAGGTAGCAATCAAGGAGGAGGAGGAAGAGGAAGGAGGGGGAGAAGACGACCAGGAGCGCGAGCCATGGAAGGCAAGATGAGCATGAGAAGGGCGCAACTCAAGGGAGGAAGCACCAAAACCCTTAGCGAGAGACACAACGGGTATTACCTTGGTTTCGCCGACCAACGGCGAACAAGAGGAGGTAGAGGAAGGAAAGGAAGAATCATTGCTCCAACATCTCTTAATACGACAATCAACAGCCAGACACCATAATTTCACCATGTTCGGGAAATCCCCTCAAAATTGGACACTTCGATCATACGACAATCAACAGCCAGACACCATAATTTCGCCACGTCTGGGAAACCCCCTCAAAACTGGACACTTCGATCATCTCTTTCTTCGGGTCCATTTGTGTCCTTCTGCAATTCGTAATCTTCGATTTCATGGACGTCGCAGTCCGCCCTTTCCTTGCCCTTATCCTTGTTTGGCGGAAACGCCAAGTTCGCTTGATACTCTGCAAGTTCAATGATGGTTGGTTCTATTCTTCCCAGTTTGATACCAGCCTCCTTGCATAAAGGCTCCAGCCCGGCTTTCCTCAGCAGGTGTACCTGCTTGATCTGTTCCTCAACGAAGGCAGCACAACCGTTGGTGCGAGTCAACAACTCCTCTTCTGTGCATCTCTCTGCCTGCCTTCTTGGCGTAGACTTCTTGTTTTTCCTGGCCGATCTTAGGGTCACCGCCTCCAGGCGCTCCTTAAGATTTGTGCCTCCCTAGGTTGGTTCCTTCTCCCCTTCTCCTGCGGTCGACTTGCTCAGTTGCTCCTGTAGCCTTTGAACCTCTTTCTCAACTTCGTCCTTTTTCTAGTTCAACGTCTCCGCTTGCACTAAAGCCTCCGTTCTCTTCTTCTTCAACATTTCCGTTTCAATGTTAGATAACTTGTGCAAACCTTGAAGCTTTCGATATTCTTCTTTCCATTTGCCAGCCTCTTCGTTATTATGCGTCCAACGTGGCCTCGGAGTCCCCCTATTCGAACGCTCCGACGTGCGCAACGCTCCCCCTCTTATTACCTGGTCTAAGAGCCTCATGTTTCTACATTATAGCCTCATTCATAGCATTCTCATTTTGCTCACGTAACACGTTAATCTCGGATCTCAACCCCGCGATCTCTTATTCAAAGTTAGTTTTAACCAGAGTCGATTCCCTCAACATCTCGATCTCCTGTTTCGGTGCGAAAATCTCATCGCCATCGGTCCTTCTATCAGAGATCTGCTTACGTAGCTCCATAAGTTCTTGTTGAAGTCGGAAGACCTTGTCCTTTGCCTGCTGGTTGCTTATACCTACCATTTTTTGTTTTAGTTCTTCATTTTTAACCTCAACCGAGACACCTCATCGGCCTTCCCACTACTGCTGGCCACATCGGCTTGTTTCCCTTTCGACTGACATAGGAGATCCAACCTCTCATCCAACCTCACATCCAACCTGTCATTCAACCTTGCTCCCAACTCCTGCTCAAACTCCTCACGCTCCTTTTTCCATTGCATCTTTCTATCCTCCTCCTTTCTTTGCCTTTTCCTCCTCTTCTTTACGTTTCTCCTCCTTTTGTTTATCTTCCACATACTTATTATAAACGGTATCTAAGCGCTCCCGATTCGTCCTCCACCATCCTTGTTTTATTTGCGGTTGATAACTACTCCCTGCAACGCTTGCTGTCTGATGTTTGTTTGTCGCAGGCGGAGGTGGATTAGGCAGACTCAAATTCCATCCTGGAGCATACAAAGCCAACAACGGTGTACCTGGAGGGATAGCATTTACTCCAGTTGTCAGTGATCTAAAGACTCCAACCCTCTGCGGACAGTCATGTACCCAATGATTAAGAGCACCACACTGAAAGCAATCCCTATTAGGCGGCACTCCCGCCATATCTCCAAATATCTGTTCAGTAAACCAAACCAAAAAATGAAACAAAAAAACAGAGAAGGAAAAAAACCAACAATACCACAATTGGAGTAAGCATCGAAATGAAATATTTTTGATGAAGCAAGCAACGTATCACTCTCACGTAGTATAATTGCTACGATGGTTCTCACGTTGAAATGATGGCGAATATTGAGCATTAACACACATCAACAAGCAAACACCTAATAATATTCAATTCAATTTTATCCGAAAGTCGGTCCACAAGGACCTAACAACTCAATGTGACAAGAAACTTCTAGGCACATCCGCATCGAAATAGAGACAAAGCATCCAATCACAAAACATAACATCAGCGAGCTTATGATGAAAAAAAAAAATAGACAAACGGCAGAGGAGGAGTGAGGAAAGATTAAAAGTAAGAAGAATAGGCTAAAAACGGCGACGCTTCAAAGTCTTTCTCCCGAACGTGACTTGGCAGGCTTTAAAAATAAAAAGAATAGCATAGCATGTAGAGCTTGCACTGAAGATAGGCATCATGCTCGTATCGTCACCTTCCACGTCAAGCTAATCGACAGATGACCCGGCATGTTTCGTCCGGTCGCCGAAATCGGATCTCCTCAGGGGTCGTCGTCACAATTGAGTGACTACTGACAGCGTCAACAATGTCTTTTAAAGCATAGCGAACAAAAGGATCGGTCGAAGACCTCGGAAGGGACAAGACAAAGTCCCAGAAGTACCAGAAAACCCATATGCCCAACTGCAGGCCCAAACCTGTCAAGTTTCATGCACTCAAAGTCCCCATAAGGTTCTAGGCCACAAAGAATGAAGAAAGCAGAGATCGATCCCAAGACCTATAGAAAGTAAATGAGGTTGAGACCACCTACGGAAAAAACCCAAAAAGGATGAGACCGCATCAAATACACGGTCCAAACCTCAATAACCCAAAAGATAAAAAGGTAGAGGTCGAACTTGAGACCAATAGAAAACCAAGGAAGTGAGTCCTCATTGAATATGAGATTCCCACAATTCAAATCCTCAGTAATGCAACACAATCGCCCCCTACTTATTCAGTTGGCCCATACGACCCCTGCCTACTCAAATGCCTCCCACCTATCCCGGTACACCCTACGTACCAGAGTGGCCTGAAACCACTTGCCTGACCGCGCCAAAAAATAATAAAAATCAGTTTTTAACTTTATTTTTTATTTTAAATTTGGTAATGAATTTCGATGTCGCCCTAAGGCAAAAGTTGTTCAGTTTATTTTTCTGCATAACGTTTTTTTATTTATTTATTTTTATTTTATTTTTATTTTTTTTGAGGGGGGGGAGGGATCGTCTCTGGCCTTTGCACGACCAGACCGCCCAGGAAAGTAGGGTGACCCGGGTGGCCTGGCTGGTAGCTTAGGTTACACGATTTTTGTTTTTAATTGGTATGATGCCGAAAAAAACCTAAAACTATTAATTGGGCAAATTAAATATCAAATGATTGATGTATCTCGTTTTATTATCCGGCTCGGTGTCTATTCATGGCTTAGTCATATAGATGTTCACCAAGTGATAGAGGTAGATGAGCAAGGAGGTTTATGCTAACCAAAACAAGATACACCAAAAATCAAATACCCTAAATAAATTTTATTTGATTTGTTCAATTAATAGGTTTTTTTTACGTAAATAATCACATAATTAAATTGCCCACCTTAGAATGTAGTTCAACCTATCAACCAGACTAGAAGTCAAATTAATATACGATAAAGGAGGGCAACGGACATTCGGGACGGGCTGAACGGCCGAACCCGAATGCCCGATCATGCGGGGCCCCTTGGGAATGTATTTGGCCGTTCAGGCTGAATGCAGACGGAAAAAAAAAATAAAAAAAAATCTAAAATGAAAGATATGTTATGAAGAAAAATGCAATAAGCAATATTTGCCTAAGCATTACATCCAAATTCGTTACTTGATTTAAAATACAAATAAAATATAAAAAATAAAACTAGTAAAAAAAAAAAAAAAAAAAATAATCAAAATTAGTAAGGGATCGAGCACGTTTTCGACACTGTCATCTTTGGCGATGTTTGATTTTTTTTTGGCACAGCCAAATGCCCTGAAAATAACACCAAACTTATCAAGAGAGTTTCAAAAAACAATATTGTTTTTAAGGCCTTGAAATAAAGTGAAAACAAAAAGTAAAAAAAAAAAAAAAAAAAAAAATAGTGAGTGGGAGAGCACGTTTTGACACCGCCATCTTTGATGATTTTTCGTTGTTTTTTGGCTTGGTGGGATGACTTCAAAATTGATAGGCATATAGCTCACATCATAGAGAACTCACAAAAAAAACATCAGAAAAAAACTTATTTTTAGGCTCCAAAATGATTTTTGGCGGGGGCCGAATGCCATCGAGTTCGGACTCCAAACGGGACCCCGTGCGTACAGAGGTCAGCTTGAAGACCTCAGTACATACGGGCTTGTGACCTTGCGATCAAGTAAACTACTCTAGAGTCGAGTCAAACATTTAAGGAAGCTAACCAATGAAATAAACAGACAATCGATATCAAACCAAAACCAATCAATTATCATAAAAATACGCAACTGCACAACTTACTTTGGAGTTGAGTTAACTGTTAAAAAAACGAACGATTCAAAAATAAACATGCAACTGGATGGGACACTTTGGTTTGTTTATTTATCAATTATTTATTCTTTTAAAAGGTAGAACTTAACTCCAAAGTAGGTTGTATAGTTATGTGTTTGTTTTTTCATCATTTGTTTTTTTAAGGTGTTCTTAACTCAAACGAGGGTTATCAACTTGCATGAAAGTTGAACTTTCTAGAAAAATAAATTATTGATAAACAAATAAACAATTATGTGTCTCACTGTGAAGTTAAACCTACCATATTTATAAAGATCAGTTAAAACAAACATAAAAGTGAGCGATTAAGTTTGGAGTCGAACCCGACCTGTTAGAAAACCATCATCAAAATAAATATATAATTAGATAGTTGACTTTAGAGTTGGGCTACCAGAGTTGTCGGGGTCCACTTGCTCATCTAAGCCCAAAAAGAAATAAAAAAATAAAAAATAAAAATTATTTTTTGATTTAAATTTAATAAAGAATTTCGATGTGCCCCTTAGGCAAATGTTGTTATGATTTTTTTCTTTTTTTCTTTTTTTTGGTTGGGACCTTCCCTAGTCCTTGCAAGGCGAGGCCGCCCGTATGATGACCCGGGTGGCCCGACAGGTAGCCTGGCTTTAGAGGAAATTTCTTTTAAAAAATACATTATAGTAAAGTATACAAAAAAATAGAGTGAATTATCAATTTTAAAGTTAATACCAACCTTTCATAAAATCAGTCAGTAAAGCATACAAGTGGATGACCCGCTCTAAAGTGAAGCCTCACTTTTCATAAATAAATTATATACATTGTCAGAGCAAAATCCCCTACAGTGGTAGCTGCATCGGGATTTTTTATGTCAAACATTGTCCGACCTTTTCTTTGCATTGAGGGGTTTGATAAGACATGCGTTTACTAAAGTTATTTTGACTAAGCCCATGACTGACGACACTTGAGACATCCAGGGAAAATATATATTTTTTTATGGCGGTTAACGGTGATGCAACCCATTATGTTTCGTTTCTGACAGGGTCGCAGAGGCATGCGGACGTTGAAATACTAAATCTAAATTTATTATATCTAAAATAGCAGCCACGCGATTCAGAGCCTTAATAGAGCGGCCGCATGTAGCACTTGGTCACGACAAGAATGAAACGCATAATTTATTTTTCATATAATGCCTGCGGGATTGATCTCGTGCCAAGAGTCTGGAAGCCAGCCACTGTGGCCTATTTGGAAGGGCGTCCGTCTTAGCCATAAACGGGTAGGTAGCCCGGTGAAAACTCGGGAATGCAATACCTGCTAGGCTACAAATGAGCGGGTCACTGGAATAGTGGTCGTCATATTGAAGAGTAACCCCTTTCACTCTTATAGTGAGAGCTAACCCAATATGTAACATGTCAGCCTAATGCGCCGGGGATATTGGGATCAAAACTGGAATCCCCTATCGGGCTAGCTCCTTTTATGGAGCAGCCCGTCCAGGCTTAGACTAGCGTGGTCAATTTCGATCGCGCGACCATCTGGATTGCGCGGGCGAGATTGACCGGGGAAAGTAGCATGACCTCTACGCAAGGATGACACGCATAAAGCGAACTCGGGTTTGCATTTCAATAATCTGTGGTTGTAAGCCACATGACTTGGCTTAAACCACCACTACCTCCAAGCTATGTTGCACGCCCGGCCGCGGCCGGGGGGTCCAAGTCGGCCGTGGCCTAGGCCGATGGCCGAATCGGCCGGGTTCGGCCTAGGCCGACCAACCGACTTCGGTGCAAGATTTTTATTTTTTTTTCTAATGCATGAAAAAAATATATATACATATATATGGGCGTGTAGGGCTAAAAAAACCCTACACTCCTATAGTTGTTTTTTTGGAATCCTACTTTGTTTATAATTTTTAAAAAATCAAAAACTAAAATCGATTTAAACAAAATTAAAAAATATATATAAAGAAAAGCAGGATTTTTTTTTGGTCATTTTTTATCATGAGATATATGGTCCGTGAGTTTACCTGTATTTTTTTAGAAATGAATTTATGTTTTTTTGCAGAAGTATGAGGTGTTTTGAAAAAATGTAGATGCAAAATTTATAATAAAAAAAAAGGGGTTTGATTGATTGATTGATTGATTGATTGATTGATTGATTGATTGATTGATTGGTGGTGGGGGAGGAGTCGCCCCACCCCCCCGCCACCCACCACGTGCACACACACACA
>BFEA01000222.1:1829903-1852697 GCA_003427395.1 Chara braunii
TATATATATATATATATATCGTCACAAACAGAACTGCCCGGTAAGCCGTAGGCAGAGAGAGAGAAGAGGACAACAAACGAGGGGCTGTGACAAACTGTTTCGTCAGAGTTTATATATATATATATATATATATATATATATACAAGGTCACCAGCCCGTACGCACGGAGGTCCCCGGGCAGACCTCCATACGTACGGGTGTTCGGGGTCCCGAACGGGGTCCGAACCCGACGGCATTCGGCCCCCGCCAAAAATTATTTCGGAGCCTAAAATAATCTTTTTTTTTTGAATTTTGTTTTGTGAGTTTTGTATGACGTGAGGTACATGTATTTAAAGTTTCAGGTTTTTTGGATCAGCAAAATAAGAATTAAAAATCGCCAAAGATGGTGGTGTCAAAACGTGCTCGCCCACGTTTTTTTTCACTTTTTACTTTTTATTTTCACTTTAGTTCGAAGTCTAAACAATTTTATTATTTTTTGAAACTTTTTTTGTGGTTTTTTTATTATGTGACGTACACATCTGTAAATTTTCAGGGCATTTACCTATGCCAAAAAAAAATGAAAAATCGCCAAAGATGGCGGTGTCGAAAACATGCTCGCGCACTCACTAAATTTAATTCTCTTTTTATTTCTATTTATTTGTATTATTAGTATTTGTTCCCGGTATTTTATTTTTATTTCAAATTTCGTAAGGAATTCGGATGTAATGCTCAGGCAAATCTTGTTTAATTTATTATTTTCCATAACATACCGTTTTTTCAGATTTTTTTGATGATGCTTTTTTTTTTTTTTTTTTTTTTTTTGGCTCCGCGTTCGGCCCGAACGGCCGAACGCATCCCCAAGGGGTCCCATACGTTCGGGCGTTCGGGTTGGGGCGTTCGGCCAGTCCCGAACGCCGGTTACCCTGTATACAGTCTGTAGAGTTTTCCATCTGGTGTGGGTGAGTGATAGTCTACTTTGATTTTAATTAAGGTAGATTATCATTTACAGTGTAATCATTGAGGGGATTCTGCAGACTGTTGAGGGTTCAGCCTCCTGATGAGTCGGTGAAACTCCGACGAAACAGTTTGTCACAGCCCCTCGTTNAGTCGGTGAAACTCCGACGAAACAGTTTGTCACAGCCCCTCGTTTGTTGTCCTCTTCTCCCTCTCTGCCTATGGTTTACCGGGCAGTTTTATTTGTGACGATATATGTTACGACTTCGTTAGCTTCCTGCTACGTTTTTTTCCGGTCAGGTCGAGCGGCAGTGGTCGGGGCCGTTACTAGGCGGCCATGCTGTGCCTCTAGTGCCAGCAGTGTGTCTGGAGTGTATTTTTTGGCTGTGACAGACCTTTCTTTGTTTCGTCGATGTTTTGCTGGCTTGATGGGGTGTGAACCGACAGTCTGTAGAGTYTTCCATCTGGTGTGGGTGAGTGATGGTCTACTTTGATTTTGGTTAAGGTAGATTATCATTTACAGTGTAATCAGTGAGGGGATTTTGCAGACTGTTGAGGGTTCAGCCTCCTGATGAGTCGGTGAAACTCCGACGAAACAGTTTGTTACAGCCCCTCGTTTGTTGTCCTCTTCTCTCTCTCTGCCTACGGTTTACCGGGCAGTTGTGTTTGTGACGATATATACAGGGTTGCCGACGTTCGGGATGGGCCCAACGCCCGAATGTTCGGCAGCCCGTCTCGACGAGTTCGACCGTTCGGTCGAGCACGTACCCCCGAAAAAAAAAAAAAAAATTCCAAAAACTTTGAAAAACATATATGTAATGCAGAAGAATAGACTAAACAACATTTGCCCCAGCATTACATCTCAGTTCTGTACCAAATTTGAAATAAAAATCAAATACTAAAAATAAATAATAATAATAAAAATCAGAAAAAATAAAACGAGAATAAAATTATAGAGTGGGCGAGCACGCTTTTGACACCGCCATCTTTGGCGATTTTTTATTTTTTTTTGGCTGTGAAAAATGCCATGAACATTTATATATGTGTCTCTTACATAATATAGAATCTACAAAATTAGTACAAATAAAGTTTAAAAAAATAATAATTTTTTTCATGCCCCGAAATAAAGGAAAAACAAAAAGTGAAAGGAGAGAAAAAACAAATTAGTGAGTGGGCAAGCAAGTTTTGACACCACCATCTTTGCCAATTTTTTTCATCTTTGTTTTGCTGATTTTTAGAAGTGTTGAGCAAATTTGTGGACAGAAAGGTCCCGGAGTGGGAAATGTATCGAGACGTAGGATGAGGGTATGGAGGACAGGGCGCAGGTCTTGGTGGGAAAATTGTCGGGTGCCTACTAGAATAATGGTGACGACAATCGTATTTATTGATTGGTCGTCGCCGACTTACCAAGGAGGTGCCTAACCCCCTGACAAAACCGGTCCTGACGCCGACAGAAACGCGTTGGGGAACGCCAGAACGTCGGCAACATTAAGGGCGTGTGGGGGGTGGGGAGTGTCGATTATCTGACGACTATGGTGGAAGTTCACGACGTTTGTTTTAATTCTTTCAATTTATCGCAACTTGGTCCTCTTGGGCTTTGGCCAAAGATTGCTCTGTGTCAACTGTGTGTGCTGATACTGCTTTTCTTGGCTGCGGTGAACCCTTTTCGGTCTCTTATTCCTCTGAATAAGGACACTGCAACCTGTCGAGGGAGTTACTTGAAAGGGGTGGCAGTGAAGACTAGGCGATGATCGTGGTTGAGCATTAAGTGCTAGCGACAGTCTGTCACGAAGGACGACGGGTCCTAGAGTTGTATGAGGTAAGGTAAACCTGATGAAATCGCGCACGAAGCAACGCGAATAAAGACTGAGACTGCAATGGACCAGAATAACGCTAGAGGCAACAACGGGAACCAAGGTCAAGGTGGACAATGGAACGGCGGGGCGCAAGGCTGGAATGGAGGAGGGGGAGGAGTGAACGGAGGGAACTGGGGCCCACCACCAGGGTGGGGAAACTATGGCGGTCACCCAGGCGGAGGTGGGAACGGCGGGGGAGGAGGTTGGTCCTCCGAGCGATCAGGGGGAGGGAACAGTTGGGCATGGAATAACGGGCGGTGGAACCCGGGGCAAGGAAGGAATGACGGGTGGAACGACGGAAGTGGGAATGGATGGGGGAATGGCCAAAGGAGACCAGTAAGATGCTTTAATTGTGGCCAGTTCGGCCACTATGCTCGGGATTGCCCGATGCCTAGGCAGGGAAGAGGGAATTTCTACCAAGGAGGAGGGGGAGGAGGAGGAGGAGGAGGAGGAGGATTCGGAATGGGGAGCACATTCGGAGCTGGTCCCTCGAACAGCGATGCGACTACCACGTCTACGGTACAAAGTACGACACCGACTGTCACTCTCAGTAAGGAGCCAGAAGAATCCTTTGGAGCTATGGCGTCATTTTTTAAGTTATCACTAGAAGAGAAGAATAAAGCGGAGGCAGCAAAAAGGGAGGAGGAAGAATGAAAGAAGGAAGAAGAAGTGCGTAGAAAACGACTTGAGCTGGAGAAAATCGAAAAGGAGGAAGCAAAGCGCATCGACTTTGAGAAGAAATAGGATGAGGCTAAGAAAGAGGCTGATCGGCTGTGGGACATTCGAAAGATGTTCGGGGAGCAACGAGTATCAGAGAGCGCAAATGGGTAACCGTTAGCCGTACCCAACCGTACCCGACTGTAACCGTCAGGT
The DNA here is from genome assembly GCA_003427395.1 of Chara braunii. Taxonomy (NCBI): domain Eukaryota; kingdom Viridiplantae; phylum Streptophyta; class Charophyceae; order Charales; family Characeae; genus Chara; species Chara braunii. The sequence goes on from BFEA01000222.1 coordinate 1,833,566, forward strand.
TATGGGTGGGTATGGGTATCCGTTTCGAAGGGGGAGTTGGGTATGGGCAGACACAAACAAAAGGTGGTGGTTGTTAGGGCGGGCACAGTTGCTCCTTTTGGAGATCATGAGTGGGTAGGGGCAAGTAGAGGTACGGGTAAAAAAAAAAAAAAAACGGGTATAGGCGGCCATAAAATTTTTTTGACGGGTATGGGGAGGTACTGGTGGCCAAAAAACAAAAGGGGTGGGTACGGGCGGGTAGATGTTCCGATCGGGTAACCATGTTATACCCGATGTGAATCTTGTAGCTTTGCAGGCTTTGTATTCTTGCTCAAGCATGACACTTTTCTCATATTCCAAACTTCTCGCTTTCCCATGATGCAAACGTTTTTTCTCGCAAGGGTAAATTTTATATCTCTTCATTTTTTTATTTTTTATTTTTCTAATTTTCATACTTTTTTCATATGTGTGTAACCCTGTGTATGTAATATTTATGTGTGTGTGTGTGTATGTATGTATGTGTGTGTGTGTGTGTGTGTGTGTGTGTGTGTGTGTGTGTGTGTGTGTGAGTGTATGTGTATACGACAGACCGAGGGTTGTCGTATTTGCAGATGCTATACAGGTTGCATAGGCTGTTGTAGCACCAGATGCATCCATAGCAACATCTGAGTGACGGGATGTAACAAATGTTGCTTTTGGGGCAGTATGCCAGGAGAGAAGGTTAACAACAGTCGTATTTTTCATCACCGCTTAAGGACACCCTTCACCACTTTAGGATGCAGCCTGCCTAAATAGGTGGTTTTCAGGGTCTTCACACCTTTCACCACTTCAGGACACCCTTCCCCACTTCAGGATGCAGCCTGCCTAAACAGGTGGTTTTCAGGGTCTTCGGACCTTTCAACACTTCAGGACCATTCATGTCTGAAAATCCTGAATGGTCTTGAAGTGGTGAAAGCTCTGAAGACCCTGAAAACCACTTGTTTAGGCAGACTGCATCCTGAAGTGGTGAAGGGTGGCTTTCATGGTCTTCGGACCTTTCATCACTTAAGGATCATTCAGGGTCTTCGAAGCTTTCACCACTTCAGGACCATTCAGGATTTTCAGACCTAAATGGTCCTGAAGTGGTGAAAGCTCCGAAGACCCTGAAAACCACCTGTTTAGGCAGGCTGCATGCTGAAGTGGTGAATGGTGGTTTTCATGGTGTTCAGACCTTTCACCACCTAATGACCATTCATGATTTTCAGACTGCCCAAAACTCTTAGTTGACCACTTTAGGACACCCTTCACCACTTCAGGACCCAGCCTGCCTAAATAGGTGGTTTTCAGGGTCTTCGGACCTTTCACCACTTTAGGATCATTTAGGATTTTCAGACTGCCAAAAACTCTCACTTCAGGATTTTCATTCCTGAATTTTCAGCTACCTGATAACCGCTTGTGTATGCCAATAGTTGCAGCAACTGCCACTTCTAAAAGAAAATTAAATAACATAATAATACTAATAATAATAAAAAATACCACATCAATCCTGTGACGTATAGGGGTTGGGAACAGTTGGGGGCGGTTAAGGACAATTAGGGGCGGTTAGGGACGGTTAAAAAAAAAAAAAAAAACGTTAGGGGTGGTTAGGGACAGTTAGGTGCGGTTAGGGACAAATAGGGCCAGTTAAGGACAGTTAGGGGCAGTTATGGGCGGTTAGAGGAGGGTGGACGGCGAACACGGGTGGTTACGGGTGGGTGCATACAATTATGGGTAGGTACGGGTGGGTACAGGTAAAAAAAACTTGGGTAGGGTAGGGTATGGGTGGTTAACAAACGGTTTGGGTTCAGGTGGCATGGGTGGTTCTGAAAAAAATGTTCATGGGTAGGTATAGTCAGTTACATGTTGAAGAGGTTCAGGTAGGGTAGGTGTGGGTATAGTGTTTTTTTTTTTAACAGGTGGAGATGGGTACAGGTCCGGCAGACCAGGTATACAGTGGGTATGGGTGGTTGGTTTTCAAAGAGGGTGTGGTTAGGTCAGGTACAGGTACTCCTAAAAATCTCAGTTGCGAACTCTGACGAGTATTTCTAAGAAAAGAGGTAAAGAAGGCGGTCAACGAGGAGATTTTGGATATGGTAAAAAACAGAGGGAAGAAGCTCATGGGGGACGATGATGAATGGGAGGAATGGCCGAAGGAGGAGGAGGAGGAAAACGAAGCGGAGGAAGAAGAGATGAATAGGGGAAGAAAACGAGCACTGACTCAACGAGGGGCTACCGAGTCTAACCCTCCGATTGAGACACCTCCGAAGTCGGCGAGAGGCAGCACGTCAAGGTAGCCTGTGTTCGTGGCAGCCTCTCCTGTCGAGCCAGAGAAAAAGACGAGAGGCAGACCGAAGAGAAAGGAGACGCAGTCTCTGATTTTTTATCCCTGGGCAAGAGCTCCCTGTTCGACAGACTTTAATAGTTAGATCAGTTATAAGGTGGCGATCGTCAGGTATTTGGGGAAAAACGTGTGTCCCAGACTTAAAATGATGTGTAGGAAGGAAGGGGTTGAATGGAGAGCAAGGAAGGATGAAGCAGTTGAAGAACTCGTGGAGCTGCGCGTGATGCAAAGCATCTTTGAGGTTGCAACTGTGCCAAGGGGGAGGGCACCACGTGTATTCGAGCCCGAAATTAGGGTCACTGGTAATAACGAGATTGACCCCGAGAAACGGGGAGGGGGGGCTGAATAAAGAGAAGTGGAATCAGGGGTAAAACAGGTGGGAATAGAAAGTTTCGAGGAATCGCATGTGTCTTGGATAAGCTTGCTCGGTTGCTCTCGCTGCTTTTTATTCTGGATGGATGTGTCTCACATGCCGTTAAGTTTCGGGGTTTCCTTGCTGATATATTTGACCGTAATCCGTATGGCTGGCTGGATATCGGCTCATGCGTTTACGTACTTATTAGTCCTTTCTGTCGAAAATTTTACATTGGGAAAACAGAAAGAGAACTCCAAGCACGATGGAAAGAGCATGTGGGGAAGTCGGTACAAGAGGGTTGTACTAATAAGCTGTATAGATGGTTGGGTAAGTTTGGTTGGCGTACGTATGTGGCGTTACCTCTGGTGCTCTCTAAGAAAGAGGAATTATTGCAAGTTGAAGGGATGTGCATCAGGAGGTGGACGCCTAACCTTAACAGCACAGGAAAAAGGAGGACTGAAAGGCGGCGCGGTAGGAAGGGAAAGCGAAAAAGTGGTAGGCAGAGTCGCAAAGGGTCAGCAGGAATGGTTAAGTTTAGAGTATGGGGGAGGGAGTTTTGTGATTTTGATTCTCTGCTGGGCGAAAGACCTAAGGCATTCTCCTCGTCGGAAGGTAATCTTTGGGTTACAAAGTGGTCTGTAATTAAGAGGAAGTTCAGAGATTTTGTCCTGCGTAAAAATGGTAAAATGTTGTTTCTTAAAGACTGTAAGAATGATTTCCAGGAAGGTGGGGAGTTTCGTGTGGTTCGGATTGTTCAAGGGAAACCTAGGCTAACGAGTGATAAAAGACTCCTGATTAGACTTTTGTCGGTCCGATGGTCTATTAAGAATCTGTTTAAACTGAATTTAGAGGACATGGTCCGTCTGTTTCAGAACGCTAGGACCTTTTCGAAAAAGTCAGCAAGGAGTAAGGTTAAAGGTATCTTGGATGGAGTAATCCGGAAGATGTTTGGGGTTAGAATTAGGAGAAGGGTAGTGGTAGGAGTTACGTTCAATGATAAGATCTCCAAAAGGAAAGTGAGTGAGCTGTTGAAGGATAGGTTCAGGGAACAGTACCCGGAGTGTGTAAGCAGGATCATTCGCAGGCGCCTGAGAACGGTATGGAAACGAAATCATACCGTCGGTCAGGCCCTGCAAAACCACAGGTCTGCTGCGCAGAATGTGGTAGGCGTCTGCCCTTGCGCGGACTCGGACCTTCCGAAGTTGGAAGGACATGTGACCTGCAAACTTAACTCTGTCGTTGAGGTCCCGACTACCTTGATTAACGCTAAGAATTGATTCAGGGGAGAGGGATTGGGTTTGGTTAAAGGAGTGACAAGGGAGATTAACGACTGTTTTCTTCTGTATGGACTGACTCGATGGGTTACACCTATGGAAGTCGAGGGAGTGTTGGTTGACCCAGTGAAGAGAGGGAGGGACCAATCGGTCCTGGATAGTGTGGAACTGTGGAAGAAGGTTCTGGTTAACTATGTGCGTGTAACCCTCGATAAAAACTCGGTGGAAACACTGATTATGTGTCTGAAGAGATAAGCGGAAGGAAAAAGGGATCTCTTCTTGGGAAAGGAGAGCTTTGAGGTAGTTATAGATGAGGAAAGGGAGGTCTTGGAGATATGTAGGAATGAGTACAACAAACAGGGGTTGCGAAGTTTGGGGAAATGGGATGGGAAAGGAACGTTGGGTAACGCATATGTTGTGCCAAAAAGCAAGGACTTTAAGAAGTTTCGCCCGATTACGCATTCGTTCCCGGAACCCTCGAAGCAGGCAAGTGGCAGGGTAGCTAGAGTGTTGAATGTAATGCTGCTGCTACTTGCATCGTCAAGCCACTTCAATTTGAGATCTGTAGGGGATTTGAAAGGGAGAGTGGAGAAAATCTCAAAATGGGCACAGAGCACAGTCGCCTGGTTGGAAGGGGCTATGAAGAGGAAGGGGAGGAAGGGAGTGTTTGTAAAAAGGAGAGGGAAAGGGATTTCATTTGCTAAACAAAGTGGGGAGGATTGGTTGTTCCTTAGTATAGAGCAGGTTTTTTTTTTTTTTCAAGTATGAATTACAGCATACGTTCTTGATAGCGGCAGGACACGTTCTGAGGCAGGTTAGGGGCGTGCCCATGGGGAAGTCCAGCAGCCCGCCGTTGGCCTGCCTACTGTGTATTTTCAATGAAGTCTGCTTCTTGGAATCCCTAGGGAAAGACAGAAACCTGGTATAGGAAATCCGTCTGGTAGACGACCTGTCGGTTTTTGTTTGGGAAGGAGACACCAAGAAGGGGGTCCGAAGAGCGGATGCGGTTGTAGAGAAAGTAGAAGGGATCTACGACAGTAACCTAGAAATGATTAGGGCGGATACAGGAGAGGGGACCTGGGTTTTCTTAGGTTGTGAACTGAAGGTCTGTATGAACCCGAACCATATTGAGATCAGATACAAGGGAAAAAACGAGGATAATATTTGGTCAACAGACTTTTCCTACCGGTCCATGCAGGGATTCGGGTCCTACTCAGATCTGAAGCAGAAGAAGGCTGTAGTGAATAGTGCGCTTGCCAGGATTCCAGCTTGCATCTCGTCTGCAGACCTGGTTGAACTTTCCTTGTTATCACTTCAACGGGAGCTTCGACTCCTTGAGTACCCGGGGGATTTCGTTTTAGAAGTGTTGGGCTAATTTGTGGACAGAAAGGCCCCGGAGTGGGAAATGTATCGAGACTTAGGACGAGGGTAGGGAGGATAGGGCGCAGGTCTTGGTTGGGAAAGTGTCAGGAGCCTACTAGAATAATGGTGACGGTAATCGTATTTATTGATTGACCATCGCCGACTTACCAAGGAGGTGCCTACCCCCCTGACGAAGCCAGTCCAGGCGCCGGCAGAAACACGTTGGGGAATGCCAGAACGTCAGCAACATTAAGGGCGTGTCAGGGGTAGGGAGTGTCGATTATCTGACGGCTATGGTGGAAGTTGACGACGTTTGTTTTACTTCTTTTAATTTATCGCAACTTGGTCCTCTTGGGCTTTGGCCAAAGATTGCTCTGTGTCAACTGTGTGTGCTGATACCGCTTTTCTTGGTTGCGACGAACCCTTTTCGCTCTCTTATTCCTCTAAGAGGGAGATACCTTACATCACAAAGTACTCAATTTTTTTTTCTTCAGAAAACAATAATAATATTTAGGTGTCAAAATAAATTTTTGCGGGGTTGGAACCCCTTCAGGTTCGGGCTCCATACGGGGAGTCAAACGCCCGAACGTTCGGGGGTCAGCTGAGGGGACTCCGTACGTTCAGCTTGGCAACCCTGTATATATATATATATATATATATATATGTTTTGCTGGCTTGTGATGGGGTGTGAACCGACAGTCTGTAGAGTTATCCATCTGGTGTGGGTGAGTGATAGTCTACTTTGATTTTGGTTAAGGTAGATTATCATTTACAGTGTNACAGTGTAATCAGTGAGGGGATTCTGCAAACTGTTGAGGGTTCAGCCTCCTGATGAGTCGGTGAAACTTCGACGAAACAGTTTGTCACAACCCCTCGTTTGTTGTCCTCTTCTCTCTCTCTGCCTACGGTTTACCGGGCAGTTCTGTTTGTGACGATATATATATATATATATATATAYATATATATATGTATATATATATATATATATCGTCACAAACATATATATATTGTTTTTTTTTTTTGCATGCTGGTGTACCTAGCGCGTCAAACCCCTGGGGCGTCACACCCGTGTGCCCGACCGGGCACGAAAATAATCCTAGGAATGTAACATTTTTGGAAAAAAAAATAATCTTTATAGGATTTGTAGAAAATCATTGCTGTTGTTTTAGGGACACTATTTATATTAATTTTATTGTAGCTTTAGTTATGGCCTAGCTTTTGAAACGAATCCAAGTATAAAAGGCACCCAAATTCATTAAAAGAAGAAATAATGTGTTTGATAATTCAGGTGCAAAAATTGTACAGTGTATCAAAATCCTGCATCTTTTCAAAAACCAAAAATGTATTATAAGTGGTACTATAACAGCGTCTTTGAAACAAACATGAATGGGTCGCTATTCTCGGAATGTGTTTAAAATAAAATTATTTCTCTTTATCTTAGGCACTGGTGTAAGATAAAGTTCATATTTATTTGGTAAGAGCGGTAACATAAACAAACAAACGAGAGAAAAAAAAAAAAAGATAATATATTTACCTATGATTTTGGTTCCCTTTATTCGTCCGTGGGCAAACCATTCACAAGCATTTTGCTATATGAATGTGTCTGCATTCACATTCATAGATTTGCCAAAAGAATTGTAACGTGAGTGTGCCCTCACTAAGGTATATCGAAGAGGCGTAAGGAATGAGTTCTTTGAATGGATTGTCCAATGGACGGTCTAGGTTGTTGGATACAAGATTGTTCATTAGAGACTCGTCTGTATACTATATAACTATGAATGACTTAAATGTCTATATTACTACGAGACTCCTCCAAGGTTTAATCTGGTGTTTTTTCGAATCCACCTAGTATATGCTTTCTAGGATAGATTCACTAAGACACTAATAGGTTTTGGTGTACCTAAAACAAATATCAAATAATAATAGTAAAATATTTTAACATTGTTCTTATTGATTTGGTAGGGGTTTTACACTTTCCAAACATTTAGGCCAACACAATATTATTGGTCACTTTCAGAAGAAAAACAATATTTTCTATATTGTTAAAAGTTTCATAAATGTCCCAAACAACCGATTTGTTGGTTGCGGGTACTTTTAATACTATGAATGGTTCCTTTCTAACAAATGTTATAAAGGATCAAAATACGAGAAGAGCACTCTTGAATTTCACGACCACTTTTAAACTTATTTAGGAGCACACAAGATTTTGCCCTTTTATCAAAGAGTTCCACAAAGTAGACATTTTTATAATGGTAGGGTGCCTTATTCCCCTTGATAAGCCCGCCAACCCAATTGTAAAGACTATAACTTTTACCCAAGAAATTGTTCTGACACCCGTAATAACCAATATAGGTAAGGCATCTAAATTTTTTTTCCTAGTCATTGTCAAGTTTTCATTGATCGTTCGGTACTCTCAATTACAAAGTTTTTTTACTCATCAACATATTGTCCTAACCTCATTGACGAGCGTGTTAAAACGTCTCTTACATCAATTTTTTACAACTGCGGGTTCATTATTGTCTGATTATTAAGTTCGACATTGTTGCTTTCAATAGGTGGTAGATCAGGACAATGTACCTAGGTGCACCTCTACTTTTTTGTGCACAATTATATGATTATTGCGTTAGGGGTCGCATTTGCTACAAGAGTGCATAAAATGTGTACCGGCTGAATGTTTTGAATGAATATTTCCTGTATTGTGTTTGAGTCGGTATCACCATTAAAGGTTGAGACATAATTTGACTTGTTTTAATGCTTTATCAAGTGCTCATGTCGATCTTTTGTTCTTTTGAATTTCGATTATATGAATAATTTACTAATTGACTTTTTTTTTTTTTTTTTTTTTTYTTWTAGTTTTTTTTTTTATAAATATTTTTGTGCTTTTATTTTCAACGCTAACCTATATTATAAACCCATACAACCTACTATACCTTAATTAAAAGCCTAAAAGAATAAAAAAATAAGTTCAAATGCCTGAGGTAGTCAATTTGTGAGATTATCTATTTTTAAGTGGTCATATTAGACAAATTTAGATGTGACTATCATTGAGTGTTTTGTTGCCTAGAATATGTACATATAAATCTGTGAAATCGGGATTGATTAAAAAAGTTTCGTGGTAGAAATTTCATATCTTGGGAATGACATTAATACCTTTACTCATTGAAAAAATATTCCGGTTGATGATTTTAAAATCTCTTTAAAACAATATTTGGTTTGTAATTAAAAAACAAGATGTCAAATTTGATATTCTTCATCTTATTTAGGATTTACTAAAAGAAAAACAATGTGCTAATGAGGGCGGCAAGATGAAGGTTGATGTAGGAGAGTGTTTGAAAGAGAGCATTTGCAAAAAATGAACGCGCTCTATGAGAAGCATGCTATCTTGTTCAACTTCTCACATGAAAGTGAGAAATTGTTGTTAAATGGCAAACGAGTATGGGTAATGGACAAACTCAAAGCAGTAGAAAACATACCATGGACGAGACCAAACATCTCAATTTATAGACGAGAAAAACACATCGTGATGATCCTCTGTGTAGAAGAAAGTTATGCTAGATACTTGAAGTTTTTTTACTCGTTGAGTTGCAAAGGGTTATAGTTACGACTCGTGCATGGAAACCACTCAGAGCACCTCAAGGAGAAGCTACAAGACACGGCCAAAACATATTGTGCAATCACTTTTTGGAAACACTTAGAATCAGAATATCACAATAACCCTGTTGTTGCCTTTCTGGAGGCCAGCCTCGACTTCCCGACCCCTAACCACAACTCACGAGTCACTTGTCTAAGTGTGTCCACAGGAAAGCCACCCAGGTTTCTGGGCATGTGGTTGTTTCGCAAAAACGGTTAGTGCTCCATTGTCTTCTTGTCTACAAAAAAATTAATCCGACATATTTTTGCTGGACAGGGACAGGATGTTTAGGGAACGACCCTAACTTCCCGACCAAACGAGCAATTGATCGTAGGCAACCGACCAACCAATCACAGTTGGTCAAGTGCGAAGGCAAAGCTGAAATCTGGTATGTGGACCGCCCAACGAATCAAGGTTGGATTTTGTACGATAACCTCAAAAACGCACGGTGGATCTGCACCTTGGTTGGAACACCCACGATTAAACCCGTTATTTACCCGCCCTATGACAGTAGGTGGCGGCAAACAAGGGCTAAGAAGATGGAGGAGAAGGGGAGGGGGACACGTGACGAAGAGCATCGTCAACGAGCAACTCATACAAGAGGACAAATAGAGACAATAGACTTGGACGATCTAACCAAGATCGGGCAACTTACAAAAAAAAACTTATGCAACTAGGCAAAGGTCGAAAGCCGAAGGGAAAGAAAAAAGAAGCTCGGGGGGAAAAAATGAGCTTAGAGGATCCATAAACCTTCATAGAAACAAATAGAGAAGCAGAGGGTGCCGCTTTGATGGGAGACTAGAGCAGCCAGATGGAAACAGAACAAACGAGTACATTCTACGAGGAGATGGGGAATGAGGAAATAAAAAGGGGGGAGGCACAACCTGGCTAGAGATTGTGGTTAGGGATCTCGAACGGGTTTGTGAGCTGCAATTCTAGCTCAACATGGCACATCACCGCTACAGTCGGAAAGTTCAACAGGCAGGTGTGGAGGAAGTTAAGCCTTAGGCAATCATTAGGACTAAGAAAAGATTCGAGGCTCTGCAAAATAAGGGGGAGCTTTTTGAGTTTTTGGCCTAGCAGTATGACCAAAAAATATGAGTTGAGGGGGACGTCATCCACATCGATAAATTTGTCTATGACATATAATTTATGTGGCCAACCACATACACAAACACCAATGAATTTCCTACAAAGTCGAAGCGTGGCAAAAGGACCAGGGGCTAGTCGAATGAACCCCCCATGCTCAACTACCACCTTGACATCCGACTTAACCAGGCTCAGCGACGAACTTTTGCAAACAAAAGAACATCATGGAAGCACAAGTGGCCTTAATGATCGTTAAAACAAGGATTTCGCAAATGACCACATATCAATACAGAAAATTGCGGACGGGCAAGCCAAGCCGATCCAAGTTACAACAAGGTTGGTCGTTAGAAAAAACGAAGATAAGTGGGTTATCATGTCGGAGACGTTCGTGACGGTCACAAACAAGATCCAAAAGGATGGCACGCGCTGCCGGAGGGCGCGGCATTCCAACCCTCCTCTGCGTGTCGGGTTCCTGCTCGGTACCACTCGGATGCCTGTGGCTTGTCGGGCTGTTTCCAAACCTCCGCAGTTTGCATGATACATCCGGTTTGTGCTCAGCTGTGGGCCGGTCCAGATGGTACCCACCTTAGCAGAAAGTTGGGGGTGCTCCACTGGCCTCTCCATTGGTCCACGCAGGCTCGGCGCCCTGCTGTACAACAGAGCACTACCGGCCTGTGGCCGGGGTAGCCGTCGGGCTCGCCCAGGGATGCGAAGGTAGAGGGACCGCCGCAGGCTTTTCCGCTGCGCACAAGGTACTTTATTGACATGATTATGGGTTAAGTGCATGGGGTCTTGGATTCACGGTCTAATAAAAAGAAGAATGAGGAAAAAGGAAAAGGGAAAGGGAACTCATGTCTCAGGGTCGTGCACCGATCTGGATCGTCGCCCTATTTTGGGATGATTTAGTGATTTCTGTCGTTGTGGCGTTATAATCTTCCCTTCCCTTTCTTGCTCTGATTATTATTATTATTATTGTTATTATTATTATTATTACTGCTACTGAGTTTTTCTTCTGGTCTTTTCGGCTTGTCATCTCGCGGGAGAGTCAGCGTTTCGAATTCTGAGCACAACTGTGGTCTGTGGCCTAGACCGGCCTGGCCCTTCGCATATCACCCTGTGGTGGGACTGTTCGACGAAGTGTCGCGTGGTGATCCCAAAAGAGGGGCAACCCGCGGCCGCTTTGGTAGGAGGCTTATCACCCCCCTTGTGGGGAGTCATAGGCCCCCTCCTTGCCATCGGACACGGACACCCGTTAGGGGTGATTTTGGTAGCACAATTTAAGAAGGGAGGATAACCGGTTGGTACCCCGTTATGGGATAGTCGCGTCGGGTTTTACGGGTCACTTTCATACCTGAGAAAAAGCGTTCTAGTGGTTGATGACGGAAGCTGGCGCTATGACCGTTGGTGTCATATCACTCGTCCTTCTCTCCATTTTCCTTGTTTCGTTTATTTCATTTTATAAAATTTAAAAGAAATTTAGTATATTAAAAGTGAAGTGTTATGAAAATTAATTGGGTCTCTCATTCAGGGCACAGGGATCGCAGAGAGTGATGATCCTATAAAAGGGGAAAGGGACATGCCAGTTGCTACTTGGGTATAGGCAGTCTCGTTGCATGGGGCAACGAGCACGGGGACCTGCTTGTGTGTGTGAGCTCAATACGCCATCCGGTAGTCGGGTCCTGTGAAACCCGCTCGCGAGAAGATTTGGCAATGGTTCGGAGCAACGAACTGTACGGCTATAGCCCGAAGCACCTTCAGTATATCTGGAGGTGGGAGCGGATGTCGGGAGAGGGAGACGTCCATACTGGACTATAGCCGTTGTAATCGAGAGATTAGACTGAAGGTGAACGTGGAAGGAGGGAAGGAGGAAGAATTGAGAGTAGACCAGAGGTCGCAGCTGGCCATCACAGAGGCCAGGGACCGTGCTGAGAGAAGGTGTAGGAGAGATGGGGTCACCGATGAGATGAGAGTGACCATTTCGTACCACGAGGTGGAAACCTCCACGGACACAGTGGAGCGAGAACAAAGGCATCTAGACCAGGACACAAAAGCGGAGAGCGAAGAGAGTGACCAGGAGGTCCGGACCCGGTCCCGGCATGAACCGGACCGGTGGCGGCAATGCCACCCGCCAGCTGAGCCAGTGGAGAATGGACCCGAGGCCAGCTCGTGGTGCTGGAGGGCGCGGTTTCCCGGCCCTCCTTTGTGTACCAAGTCCCTGCTTAATACCAGGTCCTCGCTCCGATGCCGTGACCCACTAAGCCGCTACCGAACCTCCATGGACTGGCCCTGCTGGTGCCTGCCCTCAGCAAAAATGGTGCGCCACTGGGCTTTCCATTGGTCCACGCAGACTCGGCGCCCTGCTGTACAGCAGAACACTACCGGCCTGTGGCCGTGGTAGCCGCCGGGTTCGCCCAGAAACGCAGAAGTAAATAGGTCGACGCAACCTTTTCTACTGCGTGCTGATCGGTCCTTGGTCAGGTTATGGGTTAGGTGCATAGGTTCGTTGGTACAGTCCGACAGAAGACGGGTAAAAGAAAAAGAAAGAAAAGGGAAAAGGGGAAATAGGAAGAGAAAAGGGAAGTTAGGTGTTAGATCCGCGCACAGATCTGGGCCCTCGCTTTAGTTTGGGGCGATCCAGTGACTTCTGGCCGCGGCGTCGATACGATTTAGTTTCCTCCCTTACTTCGTTTCGTTATTATTATTGTTATTATTATTATTATTATTATTATTATTATTATTATTATTATTATTATTATTATTTTCAGACGCGGGTTTTCGTTCGGTCCCTATCACTTCGCGGGAAGGCCAACGGTTCGAATTTCCAGCACGGCTGCGTTCTGTGGCCCAGACTGATTTGGCCTGTCATTCTTGTCCCGATGGTTGGGAGGTTCGATCGGGCGCCGCGCGGTAGGACCCCAAAAGAGGGGCGACCCGCGGCCGCATCGGTAGGAAGCTTATCACCCCTGAAGAGGGTCATAAGCCCCCTCCTTGCCATCGGACACGGGTACCCGATAGAGATGGGCCGATAACTCATTTTGAACGGAGAAGAGCGTTGGTCGGAATCCCGTTATGGGACCATCACACTAAGTTTGGTCGTCTTTTCACACTATAGCTGGACCTACGGCCGTTGGCGTACTGTCTTTTTAATTTCCTTTTCTTGTTTTGTTTTAACTCCTTTTCCTTAGTATTTTTTTTTTTTAATTATATTTTCCTATTTTTATGCAATTACAGAATCTAAAAGGAATGCGGTTCTGAGAAGTTTTGCATGGACCCCTCATTCAGAGCACGGGGATCGAGGTAAGTGAAGACCCTATAAGAGGAAAAGGGGAACTGGCATCGATCATCTGGGTCTGAGCGACCTCGCTATGCTGAGAATTAGCGGGTTGAGGGTAGGGGGCCAGGCGACTTTAGCGGGCTCACGGGAAATCACCTGTGTCAGCCTGTTTGTGCGCTGAGCAGTTAGTCCTGACTATTATGGGTCAGTGGCCTGCGCTGGTGCAAGGTCTGTCGAGTAAAGTCTGGCTATGGCACTGCATGGCTATAGACCAGGCTACTGGTACCTCCAGACTCGCTGGAAGCCCATGTCTGGGGAAGCGCCCTGAATCACAGTGATGCTCAATTACAATGGGGGAGACGAAGTGAGACTGAAGATTAATGTGGAGGGAGCGAAGGAGGAGGAGATGAGAACTAACCCGAAGCTGCAAGATGCTATTACAGAGGCCAAGGATCGAGCCGAGCGACGCTGCAGGAGGGACGGGGTGACGGCGATGATGCAAGTAACAGTGGCATATCATGAGACTGAGACCTCAGCACACACGGCGGACCGAGAACAGGCCCACCTAGACAGGGACTCAGGGGGAGAGAGTGAGATGAGTGAGGCTGGAGACCGGGAGACCGATCTCCAGTCCTGGAACAGGCCGGACCAGGTTTGCAAGAACCACCCTCAGGCGCGATACGTGGAGGGCGGACCCGAGGCCAGCTCACGAGAGCAGAGGCCCAGAGGCCGCGAGACAGTAAAAACGAAGGGCAAAGGAAAGAGAAGCGCGTGACACAATTATCAGATGGGACTAGAGAAAGAGACGCGCAACTTGAGAAAAACGAACACGTGGCACGACCCCCATGCGAGAAGAGCAGGTCAACGCGCCGCTAGGTAGGCGGGTACGGATGGGCATGCAAGGGGGAGAGAGAAAGAGAAGAGGGGACGTGGAAACCGACAATGCGCGTGACGATGGAAGCCAATGTGCATCAGCAGTGACAGAAGATGAGAACGATAGGGCTCGTGGCATATGGGTGAGAAGCCTGGCCTGGGGTGTGCGATAGTGTGAGAGAGACAAAAGACGCGCGTTGGTGTCAACAAGCCCAATCGTAGGAGCGCTAGGAGGGGAGCGGTGAACTCGTTTTGAGACGGTCAAAACTCACTAAAACACAGATGTGGTTGCAGGCGTGTCGGCAACTCGTGTAACCTCTTGGTAATTCGATCTATTCCGTGGATGCCTTTAAATTCGCCTAGGACCAGCTCCTTGGAAAGGGGACTGGAGGAGCTACGTTGAGCTGTGGTGAGGAAGCGACTTGTAGTCGGGACTTCATCACTTGAACCACGTAGGTAAAAACCCTTCGGTTTTCCTAAATAACTGGCACCATGCGGCCGTGTCCTGTGAAGAAATAAGGGGGAGTAGGGCATGCCAGCAGGCGTGAAGATGTATGAAAAGAGACTTCAAGGGCTATCGACTGATGGTCGTTGATTGGATCCTGATCGAGAGGTAGAGTTTGAAGCAGCTGAAAAAGCCTTGCTTCCTATCCCCTGAGTCGTTCGATGTTCCTCCTGTCCTGCTTCTGCGTGCATCCCTTGTCTTCCTTAATTCCGATTCTTGATTGGTCAGTTTCATTGGGGAGATAAAAGACAATCGGTGAGCCGTTGGACTTGGAAATGAGCTCGTTAATAATGTGGTTCAAAGCTAGATTAAGTAAGCCAGTTAGTCACTAAGTGCGGTTCTCTGTGACTGTAGCGTTTTTCGGCCAACTTGATCGGAGGGGTAAGCCTCTCGTCCAAATAAAGCAGTTTAGTGAAGTTTCTTGCTCTATGAATAAGAGCAAGGCAGTCCTTAGGAGGATCGTTTATTTGCTGGCCAGATTCTTGATTGACAACGACTGAGTTCATTATCGATTGAGCTCTTGGGCGGGAAAAATTTATAATCATCGGTTTTCACTTTCTGCTCATGAAGCTCATGATCGAATACCATGGTTAACGGAGTAGAAGGACTATGGTTGTTTTTAAAGGCTCGTGCGTTTCTTGGTTGGTTTGGATATGGTACTACGCCTGTGTGGTTGTAAGTCCATTTCGTGAAGGAACTCGTCTTCAACTCTCATGCTATCGTGTAATGGGTAGACCCACATACATTCGTCCTTTCGGATGCGGGTGGGTAGACCTTTCTTTTTCCTTTATTTTGTGGTTGATGGATTGTGATTATAATCAAGATGCGCCTGAGTGCCTAATCGACCGATCGATTGCTAAATTATAACCAGGTCAGTTATCAAGAAGGGTGACAGACCCAATCTAACAAAAAGACTTGGTCGACACAGGGACTTAATTGGTTTAGTTAAAACGAGGGGTTTTAGTCGAATCGGCCGACTGATCCTGATTAGCTCGCTCAAAGTAAACTACTTTTAGTCGATCCTGTAAGCGGTTGTAGTCTTCATGGTCTGTGGTCTGTGACAGGTTTTAACTGATGGGCGTCGGTCACTTCATCCAATAACGAAGCACTAGCCAATCCGATTGAAGTTGTTATTAATTGGAAGCAGTCGGCTTCTAGAGTAACGGACGACGTGAGTTCTTGCAAACAACAGACTCATTGCAGGCCCCCGTCGGCAGTAAGTTATGGTCAACGCTACAAGAGGCTACAGTAAGATGGATTAGTAAGAGTAGAACTGGTGGCCAGCATCTGAGATCAGCGGGAAAAACAGCTTGCCTTGGATTTAGCTGGTCTGACACATGGCGGACGTGACGGTTCAGTTCAAGTCTAGTGTCTGCTAATGAAGTCAACCGCAGGCACACACCAACTCTTTTGTAAAAAAGTAGTGATTAGTCTCACTCGTAGCAAGTGGCGATCTGCTCGACCAGAATTGTGTATCTACAGGCTCTGTGGGCTCTATAGGTTCGGTAAAGAACCATAATAGTCTGCCGCCTGCAGAGAACTGCTCCGGTGAGTGTTACACCTGGCCAACCAGGGAGTGTCGCCTAGCTAATGTTCAGCGGCAGACTCATTAGGCAGCAAATAACTAGGCTTGATAAAATTGCGTGAGTTTAGCGGTTGACGGGGAGGGGGTCGTCCTCGGTGGTAATTACAAGGGTGATAGACAACTGAGTACAAATTTATCCAGCTCAGCGAGTTGCAAAGGGCTGACTTGACCAACTTGAAGGATTCAACCAGCTTAGTAGATTAGTAGGTGGACTCAGCGAGAAAATTGACTCAGCAAAAGTAAGATTGGGTTAGGACGTAGTCACAGGTCTAGAAGGACCAGCTAGCTCAGTAAATACTAAGCGGCCTCAACGAGTTGCAGGACCAGTGAACAACGGGCTCAGAGAGTAGCAGACTAATTCCTGCAGAACGAACTTTGCAAACTCGGTTTTACAGACCTAGGCTCAACTTTGCGGACTCGATTAGGCGGATGCAGTCTGACCGATGACTAGCCATTTCAGGGAAACTCAGACATTCGTCAGACTTAAAAGACTCAACGGACTTGGAGAACTTAGCAAGCAGTAGCCTGGACGATTCACCACCTTTGGCTGAGTTCACTCAAACCAGACTCAGGCAACTGAAACCAGACTTAGGCAAACCCAAAGCAGACCCAAGCAATCTAACGTCGACTCTGACAATTCAATACAGGTTCAGACAATTTGGTGTAGATTCAGGGGGCTTAGCGCAGTCTCAACTTACTTATGCTTAGACTTGGTGGACACAAGCATTACTCAGCAGGTGGTCCAATCAGTGAGTGACCAAATGCTGACTCGACAAACGCGTCGTGAACTCCATGGACTCGTTTTGAGTCCTACAAACTTAGACCTTCACAGACTTAACTGGTACTCGGTAAGGCATAATCCATACTCAGCTGATTTATTTTGGCCGACTCGACGGTTGCAAACTCGATTAATAACGGACTTTGACAACTCCCCACAGACTCAAGCCGGAATCTGACACGCTGACAAATAGACTCAGTGAGCTCGGATTATCACAAAATTCGGTTAATGTCCGGCATAATCATTCACGAACTCAATTTTCAGGCTCTGCAATATTTGGGTTTGGACTCCGCAGATGAACCCAGACTCAGCGAACTCAGTGCAGACTCAGTGAACTTAGTATAAATCCGATAAAATCAACATAGACTCCGCAGACAGCTAACTCTCACTTGTCTGGTTTATTCGAATTCCCCAACCAGAGGTTGTCAGCAACCTACTTACTAGACGACAACCAAGACAAAGATCCTTCGGAAACCAGCCTTCAGCGGACTCCGTGGTCTCACGCACAAGGGTCAATGAAAAGATGTTCTGCTGAAAGACGGGGAGTGAGAAAAGACTGAGGGTGACCTGCACATTGCACCAAGACAGAGATGAGGGCTGGGAAGAAAGGGTTACACAGGATCTCCGTTATCAGACAAGACTCATGATGGAACAGGCTCTAAAGCAAGTGAAGAACCAGACATATTGAGTACACCTTCTACATCCATGGATCGGACCGAAGACTCCACAACACCCTCTCATCAGTAGGATCCGTTGAGAATGCACGGAAAGTTGGGATCGGTGATCAGTAAAAGAGTTTTTGTCTTTGGTTTCGGGAAAAACGAATTTACATCAGGCAGAGACAAATTAGAGAAAACGAGCCAACTTCAGAAATAGATCACAACAAGGCACACAATATATCAACGAAACACGAACAACAATTGGATCAATCAGCATTCAAACACTTACCAATCAGGTATCCAATCACCTATCAATCAGCGAACGGTTAGTCCACTAGCCCATCAGTCATCGAGGCATAACTCACGATAAGGATTGAAGAGCTAAGTTTCATCAGCCAGCATCAGCTCATGACTACAGTCCAGTCATTCTCAGTCCAAAAGGCCGTACTGACCAGTCTCAACAAGATTGTTTCCAAGGATGCTTTCCAATACAGATACGTCAGCGCAGAAGGCTTCAGACAAGTAGATCTAACAGTCTTTGTCGTCCTCACCACTTTTTTGCAGGCGACGTTGTTTATGATCTGAGGTCCTATGTGAGGAAGGGGAAAGAGGCACACGAGCACTTCGATTCAGTCTGGGTCACAGCAGCCAGGTACCTTGAAGAGAGAGAAAGGGAGTTTGATGAGAGTGAAACCAAACTGATTCGCAGCTTTGGGCCAAAAATCTAGACTAACTACCCTAAGTCTCTTCTACCTTTCACTCTCACGGACGACTCTTGCTGGGGCGACCTAATAGATCTAGCCAAGAGGTACATCTCTCCTGCAACGATAGACTACGAGGCAGTGACCGAAGAGAGATGGTTAATGGAGGCTATATATTTCACCGAATCTATATCGAAAAGAGTCTTATATATGGTATACCGAAGGCAAACTCACCAATTTCATCAAAATACACTTCGGTGTTTGACTTAGTCAATTTTCTATCATGTAGTATATCATATCCCGAAGTGCTTTCGGTGTTTCGGTACCAAAAACACACTTCGGGATTTCGGTGTTTAACTTAGTCGATTTTCTCTATCAACTACATCATATCCCCAAGTGCTTTCGGTGTTCCGGTACCGAAAACGCACTTCGGCATTTTAGTGTTTAACTTTGTCAATTTTCTCTATCAACTACATCATATCCCGAAGTGTTTTCAAGGTTTCGGTACCGAAAACGCACTTCGGGATTTCGGTGTTTAACTTAGTCGATTTTCTCTATCAACTACATCATATCCAGTAGTGTTTTCGGTGTTTCGGTACCGAAAACGCACTCGGGGATTTTGGTGTTTAACTTAGTCGATTTTCTCTATCAACTACATCATATCCCGAAGTGTTTTCGGTGTTTCGGTACCGAAAACGCACTTCGGGA
>BFEA01000222.1:1854127-1864659 GCA_003427395.1 Chara braunii
TCGGTACCGAAAACTCACTTCGGGATTTCGGTGTTTAACTTAGTCGATTTTCTCTATCAACTACATCATATCCCGAAGTGCTTTCGGTGTTTCGGCACCGAAAACGCACTTCGAGATTTCGGTGTTTAACTTAGTCGATTTTCTATTATCTACTACATCATTGTCCCAAAGTGTTTTCGGTGTTTCAGTACCGAAAAAGCACTTCGTGATTTCGGTGTTTAATACGTCATATCCCGAAGTGCTTTCGGTGTTTCGGTACCGAAATACATTTCGGGATTTTGGTGTTTAACTTAGTCGATTTTCTTTATCAACTACATCATATCCCGAAGTGCTTTCGATGTTTCGGTACCGAAAATGGACACACATAAGCAACGTGGAGTACATCATTGAGTCTCGACTATAAAATGAAGCGAGTAAATTTATTAGAAACCCGAGTTGAGAAAGATCTATTATAATTTATAGACAATGCAATCAATGTCACATAATCTGTTTTGCTAATTTCTAATTTTGTATACTCCCAGCTCCATGGCATACGTCTCATGCATGAGTAATTTGGCATATTACTTATATTTCTTGTTGTTTTTATTAGTTGGCTGCAGGAAGTCTTTTACCTTGTCAAATGGAAGAATCAACCTTATTCAAAGTCCATCTAGTGTCATCATAATGATTTCATCGGAAAACAAGGACAAACGGTTTTAAAGAAGTTCCTTGACAAACAACTACCAATTGACTTCTATGAAGGACCACAGGTTCTGGAGGATCATGCTGAGCTCGAAGAAGAAAGAAAGAAGGCAACAAAGATTCAGAGAACATCACGTACTCCAAAGAACTTCGATGATAAGAAACGGAATACATGCAAAACTGTTCATTGATTTTGGTCGTGCGATTTTATGTTTCCGCCAATGGAAATGGTGCTTACAGAGTCTTGTACCCAGGTAGGTCAAAGTGTTGCTTGACTAACACGACAACCAAGAGGTAACTGAACATAAGCTTCACTCAGTCTTTCTCTTTCTGAAGAATTTTTGATTATTTTTTTTTTCACTACATACATACTTCGCTAATTGCACTCGATTGCCCATCCGAGATATGACAGTGTCTTCCTTCCGCTGAAAAGATTGCACCAGATATGAAAACAAACTATGAAGTTTTTCATGTCTGGTCAGGCCTGCACGGCCAGGCACCTGGGTGTGAAAATAATAATAATAATAATAATAATAATAATAAATCACTATTCTGCGCTCTCTTAGAGGACCCCAAATCCGGGCTCGTTTCATTTTTTAAGAGTTGGCTGTCAAGGGGGGGAATGGAGGGTATAATTTTTTTTTTAAGGGGCTAAGAGGGGTGCAATGAACCCTGATCGTGAAGACACTTGTCAACAATGCAAGCCCAGATAAATATCAATCTGTTGATGATTGTCAATAATCATAATTGTGTTCAGATACAATGAGATGAGAAAACATACGCAAACGAAGGAGAGAGGGGGGGGAATAGACTAAGAGGAAGAATAAAAGACAATGCCCACTTCTCTTTCGGGTTCCTTTTTCGATCATAATGTGAACGCGATTTGAAGTTCTATCACAATGTGTCACGTGGCACGTCAATCAGTCCTCATCAGCGAGCCGGAGCAATGTCGACTTTAAGATAACCTGGTACGTATCGACTATCGCCCCACAGTCATGATCTCCTCCCGAATGTCATTGAAATAAAACAGCAATGCCAGTCGCGTAACCTCACCACGTCAGCAATCAGTGATATTCGTGGCAGCGGTCACGTCAGTGGCAGCGCATGGCAGCTGCCACGTCAGCATGCCCAGAAGACAATTGCAAGCCAGCCACCATGCCGAGCCAGCATAGCGTCGTCGTAGTCCACCCGTTTGCCAGCGTAGAGCCACCGTCCAGCCAGTGTCGCAACATCGCGCTAACGTTTTTGTCAACGCGTGAAGTCAGCATTGACGAAATGTCCCCAAAGCCAAGAGTTCAACGCTTATGTAGTGTTGACTTGGAATCTGGACCCCAGGTGCTACATCCATTAGCCGTCGAGATATCATTGCCAATGACGGCCCAGATCAGTCTGAAACAAAATTCCCTGTGGTCTTGAGGTACATGCGCACAACAAGTGAGTGTATCTGACAAAGGGTCTGGGCCCGGTACCTTTGACCTGTCAGTTGACTTGGACTCTTGACTTTCCGGAGGGGGCAGTGCGTGGTCGCACTATCTGACGCAAGCCGTGATTGGCCTGTGTCGTCTGTGCATAGTTTCGGGCCCCCAGACTGCTGCGGAACACGGGTTACTGCAGGGGTTAAAGGGGGGTCCTTTAATGTGATTTTGTTATTTTTTTTTTTATCTCGGATTCGATGAGGAATTCTGATGTGACCCTCAACCAAAAGTTGTTTGTATTGCAATTCTACACAACATATGTTTTCTTTGGATTTTTTTTTTATTATTATTTTTATTTTTATTTTTTTTTTGCGCTGGGGCTGCTCGGAACCCTGTCCGGGGGTCATGCCCGGCCGGGCACCCGGGCATGTATCCGGGCACAAGTTGAGTGCTCGGGCACCCCGAAAAACAACCTAAAAAAAAATGAATATGTAGAAAAAAATTGATGAATGGTAATTGAAAATTGAATGACTTTTCTGGTCACCACTTATTCTTGTTGGTGAAATGACTTTGCAGCTAGGCTACCAGAGTCGCCCGGGGTCACTTGCCCGGCCGGGCCAAAAAAAAAAAAAATAATAAAAATAAAATAAATATTTTTAAATTTTAATTTTTAGTGTAAATTTGGTGAAGAATTTCGATGTGACCCTAAGGCAAAAGTTGTTCAGTTTATTTTTCTGCATAACATAGTTTTTTTTTTTTTTTTTTTTTTTTTTTTGGGGGGGGGGGCCTTCCCGGATCCTTGCACGGGATGGCCACCGCGGACCCGAGCGGCCCGGCTGGTAGCCTAGCTTTGCAGGTATATCACTATTTGTTGAATTTGTTCACGCACCACCCATTCCCCGAGTTCATCGGCTATGATGACATGTGTCATCTCCTTCGATTTGCTTTCAATGCAAAACGTGAGAATGCCTCGCCAAAGTCAACCGAGTTCAAAAACAGGGAAAAAATTCATCATGTTGGTGAGTATAATGAATACATTAATACTGATACATGCTCATCTGATTCATAGAGCTCGAATTTGTATTATACTGCTATCATCATGGTTACCAGGACGAACGTTAGGGGGGGCCCAGGCTGACCCCCGAATGTTCGGACGTTCGGAGTCACGTTCGGGGCTCGAACCTGAAGGGGATTTGCCCCCACAAAAAATTATCTCGGGGCCTAAAAATGATTTTTTTTTGTTGAATTCTTTTTTGGAAGTTCTGTAGGACATGCACTACAGGTGTATAAATTTTAAAGGCATTGTGCTGAACCACAAAAAAATGAAAAATCGTCAAAGATGGTGATGTTGAAACGTGCCCGACTATTTTTTTTTTTTTTTTCACTTTTCACTGTTTGTTGTGATTTTATTTTGGTGCCTCAAATATTTTATTATTTTTTGAAACTTTTTCCACGAGTTTTTTATTATGTGAAGTACACAAGTATAAAGTTGCAGGGCATTTGGCTATACCAAACAAAACTGAAAAATCGCCAAAGATGGCGGTATCGAAAATGGGCTTGTGCACTCACTAATTTTAATTCTTTAATTTTTTTATTTTTATTTTTTATTTTTAAATTTGGTAAGGAATTTGGATGCCATGCTCAGGTAAATGTTGTTTAGTTTATGTTTCTACATAACATATATGTTTTTTAAAGTTTTTCGATTTGTTTGATGTTTTTTTTTTTTTTTTGTCCGCGTTCGGTCCGAACAACCGAACGCATCCCCAAGGGGTCCTGTACGTTCGGGCGTTCGGGTTGGGGCATTCGGCCCGTCCCAAATGCTGGCCACCCTGGCTATCATAATGAATCTAGGGTGTTTCATGTTGCTAACTACAGAGCTCATATTTATTTTCATTATTAAATTCAATCATCTCAAGTGTGTTTCATTGCCCGCATAAAGTAAGGGTGATTTTGCATGTACTCGTCAAGGTGGAGCAGGGGATGTTGTGGTTCGCCCAACATGTAGTAACAACGATTCATCTGGGGCTCGGACAACATTTGTTATTCGTATGACATTTCTTTTACTCTTTTGTTTGTTTTTTCTTGTCCAATTTGCAAAAACAGTTGATTTTTTCCACTATCGAAAGAACCATGTGGGACATTGGTGTACCAATAATGTGAGTCCTGAGATGTATGAAGAGTTGGAGTTAGCAAATATGTCAATCTGTGAACTGCGCTTCAAGTAGTTCGCAGGCTATAAGAATTCATTAAGGTATGTAACAATATCTTCCCCTTATCTCTCTATTTATCTTATGTTTACTGCCTGCAAGTGACTATATTATCCCCCCTGCTGGTCATTGTGGCTTTACCAATTTATGCTTGCAAGTCATTCTGGTGTCCCGCCATCTATACTTAGCTTTATCCATACCGAACATTGGTCGAAACTGACTCATCATTTCCACTCGTAGGGAGATACAAATCCATTTTCTTGTAATCTAAGAGAGAGAGAGAGAGACAGAGAGAGTGACATAGCAACCTAGGTTATTATTTTCCCGTGGCCGGCCATGCCCTACTATGCAGCGGGGCAAGTTGCCCTAGGGAGAACCTGATGGAGTACTGTAGGTAAGTAAAAAATTATATGTTTTTTTTTATTTTTATTTTTTGGCCTGCGGGGGTTAGCTGCGAATGCAGAGAGGAACCGTGGGCAAGTAAAAATGCACGTCATTTTCTTTTTGTGAATGTTGGTTGTGAAGGGGAAGTAAGGGGGGTATAAATTGGCTTCAGAGATGATAAAAGGGTTTACATGGGGATGCATTAGTCTATTTTTTTATTGTTATTTTTATCTTTTATTCAGTGAGGAATTCAGATGTGACCCTCAACCGAAATTTGTTTGCATTGTAAATCTACACAATATATTTTCTTTGTAGAATTTTTTGAATTATTTTTACTTTCTATTTTTTGGGTTCGGGTTGCCCGGAACCCAGCCTGAGCGTCATGCCTGGCTGGGTAACCGGGGATGAACCTGGGCAGAAATTGGTTTTTCGGGCGCTTGGAAAAACAACCTAGAGAGCAACGTTTTTCTGTATATCAGTGCTCATGTTCATTGCTATTGTATGCAATGACATGCATGATGATGGATGTATATATCGGTTTTTCATATTTATGAACTTTTATAGACCTTGCTTCTTAATTCCTTCAAAGATATTGATTTATGTTAAATACATAGATTAAATAGTTACCATTCACGATAATATTCTTGACTTTCATTCTTGTGCACTAATGTTATGTGAATCATTGTTCTGGATATGTATTGTTGCATGTACATGAACAGGGTGAGATTGAACTTCATTCTGACAGTTATTTGTCAAATTGACCATGAGAAGAAGATAACAACATAAGCTGAAAATATCAGAAATCAAGTTCTTGGATACAAACGTAGAAAACTGCAGTGAAAAAGGAGAAAAGGCATCTGTTGTTGCAACATGATAAATACTGTTGGTCTGCTATGGATGCCAAAGTTTGGTGTTATCCTTGATGGTGTTGATCTCTACAATGATGGTGTTGTGTTCATTGTGGTCATCACTTTATTGCTTCAGCGGGTACTATCATTACTTCAATTGGCTTGTATGGTAGGGTGTTACTAGTGGATGGATTGATTCGAGTCAGTGGATGAAGGTGCTGCTATATTCAACAAGTACATTATGATTTGGTTATTGCAACTAGAGTGCGAGTTTACTGCCATCAACGTCAAGTCGGGGCCAGACTGACTGCATATTGCATTTAAGTAGTTAATCAAATTCGTGCCCTTGAGTTTTCAATATCTAAAGAGAGAGAGAGAGAGAGAAAGAGAGAGAGAGAGAGAGAGAGAGAGAGGTTTTGCAATTTTTTTAAACCTGTTCTTTTGTGTGTGTGAGAGAGAGNGAGAGAGAGAGAGAGAGAGAGAGAGAGAGAGAGAGAGAGAGAGAGAGAGAGAGAGAGAGAGAGTGGTTTTACAATTTTTTTAAACCTGTTTTTTTGAGAGAGAGAAAGAGAGAGAGAGAGATGCTGAGAAGGAGAAAGATGTTGAGAAGGAGAGAGAGAGAGCGAGAGATAAGGAAGAATGGTTGGAGAAAAATAGGGAGAGAGAGAAGAACCAAGGGAGAGATTGACAGAGAGAGAAAAAAAATGAAATGACCACAACAGAGGCCAACTTTGACTTGTGCCTTCAGCTACATTCCTGTATGATTTGCATGGGGTACTACAACTGCTAGTTTGGTACGACCTTTATTTTTGACCGTTTTTTTTTTTTTAGTAACTAGTCTTTTGCTTAGTTTTTCTTTGGGATTTTTTTTAGAAATTTATGATTTCCTTTATTCTTTCTTTCTTTATTGCCCTTGACACATTTGTGGGGTCTTACTTAGGTGGTGATCTGATGGATAGCATGGCCGTTGTTGAAGATTTGAAGTGGGTGCCCTTTCCTTTGCTATAACCTGGGCCCAGGGCTCTAGTAACGATTACTTTGCTCCGTGGTCTATGAATCATGTCCTTTTCTTTGGCCACTACAATCAGTTTCCTAGAATCCGGCCTTCCGATCTATGTACATTCGCTTGGTCCTTTTGGCAATATCTCTTTCCTCTTCTTTACGACTCAAACAAGACCCCTGAAGAGTCTGGTTTGGCGGCCTGATAACGGTTTCAAGGTTGGACTTCTCCAAGTAATACTTATTCTATGCACTGCTATTCATCTAGTTCCTCTTCTTTACGACTCAAACAAGACCCCTGAAGAGTCTGGTTTGGCGGCCTGATAAAACAAGGTGTAGGGTCACTGCGCCAAAATTTTCACGTTTCATTTGACAATGTATCTGCCAGTGCATTTGTTGATAATTCTTACCGCTATTCGGTCGTGTTTCAGGAATTTCGGGACGCTGTCTTTCACACTCTTCTCTCTCTCTCTCTCTCTATCTATCTATCTATCTATCTATCTATCTATCTCTCTCTCTCTCTCTCTCTCTCTCAATGGGCGAGAAATTGCCTTATGTTAGGGTCAGACCCAACATCAATTTATGCTTGCCTTATGGATCACCTGTGTTGTTTTGTGCCCAAGAAGGGTGGGGTCGTGTACGCATTGGCTACAATGGGGTAAAAAACATCCCTTGTTCTATTGTGAGCAATCAATTCTTGCTTGAAGTTTCCAATCAAGTGTGAGATGATTCCAATCAAGCCTAAGTGACTGGTGATAATAGACTTAAAATGGTTGACACTATTTTAACAATCAACCCAGGAACCTCTCGTTCTGGGCCTCGAGCACCACGTCACGAAGAAAACAACCTGAATTTTCAACAAAGGGGTGTCAACCGACAACTGCTTCTTACTTGTGGGAGGACAATTGAACATACCTTACTGTATGAGCTCAAATCTAGCATTGAACATGTATGTGCCTCACTTCAGCTGCAAGGTTATTTCAGCTCCACAACAACTTTTAGCTCTGATAACTCATTTTGCCCATACTTGATGTAAGGATCCATCCAATGACAATGCGGAACTTTCAAGTCTCAAAGGCTCATGGAAAGCAATGTGTGAGTGAGCCAAACTGAAACTATAATTACAAAAGTCGAGAGCTCGCAAATTGGGAAGCACCACTCAATTATCAATAAAACAACGATGTAGTAACCCTATTATGATGTGTTGTTTGTACTCCTCCACACTCTTTTTGCACACACTTGTCAACTACCTCTCATATTATCCACATGTCTCTTCGCCAGACGCTACTGATGGTCTGCTCACGCATGTACACCTCACCAGCATGAGGTAAGAAGCACTAGTTTGCATTGTTTTCGTGCTCTTCCCTGAATTCCTCTGACACCCAGCAATCAGTTTCCCGCTCAGTGCTACTGTAGCATGTTGAGGCTGCTACACAGGCGTTGTTTTGGGGTCCGACAGTTGTTCCACGCCCCCAGGCCGCGCACCCCTTTTTGGTGAGCGACCCGGAGGGCCACGACCATTTTCCCAGACCAGACACACATTTGGTTTCACTTTTGCTCTCCTTTATTCAACTTTTTTTCCTGGTTTTTCTTTCCCCCCTCTTTTCTTTATTTATTTTTACTATTATATGGATTCGAACTTGAGTTTGTATTTCAACAGGTTCAGGGTGTACCAACTGAGTTAGGCTCATTGGCTTATTTTTGTCTGTTTCAGGTGTATCGGTTCGGACTTTTCCTTTTGTCCGAACATGCAGATGCCTGTGTGGATCAGTGAATTTCAGTTTCGGCCATTGTAGGTCAGGTTCAAATTTGTCCATATGTGGGACAAGACCAGACATTCGTCTGTTTGTGACTGTCCTAGTCCTCAGGACCCTGGTGCATTAACAGGGTTGTCTGGACATCCGGTAAGCACCGAGGTAGGTCGTTTTGGCCAGGATCGTTGGACCGGGACTTGGGCCTGTGCTCAGGACCATTGATCGGATATCAGATCCAACGGTCCTGATTGCAGACTGAGGGCTGGTCAGCCAGGCCCAACGATATATAGCTGGAGCGAGCCCTCCACTTCGACAACATTTGGGCTGGAACCTTAGTTGGGCGTCACGCTGCTGAAGTAGCGCCAGATATTGGAGAGTTATGATAGAGCAGCGGTAGAGAAGTAAAGGAGTAGGCAGGGGTGGAGAGGTTGGCGGAGGGCATGTCCAGGAGGGAGAGCGAGACTTACTTGGGTGCCATAACTGAGATTCATACCGGTCATGCGACCGACCTTCAGCACCAACCTGCATCCGGAGTCATCACCTTTGCTGGTCAGTATTCGTGGAATCACCATCAGGAGTATGTGGGAGAGGAAATTTTTTTTTCTTCCTCTCCTCCTGATTCTTCGCCGCACCTCCATTGCCACTAATTTTATTTTTCTCCTCCGTCTTTTTTTTTTTTTTTCTTCAAAGATTTGAACCATTTCTCAATTTATGTGTCTCATCCTTCCGCAGGGGTCATGCTAATCTTCTCTGTATCGTTCGAATTTTAATGGATGTCCCTAAGGACTCTTCTTCTTCTTAATAGAGAGGGAAATAAATTTCAGGCAGTGACTATTTAAGACATATATGCACCGAGGACCCAATTCGATATTTTTGAGGACAGACATTGGCTGAACATTTGATGGGGAGACTATGTTGACTACGAGTTCTATGCATATTCTTTCCTCTCCATTTTCGTCTGCTGTGTGATGTGTGTGATGATGATTGTGTCAGTCGAGTCTTGATCCGATTTGTCATATCATATCCCGAAGTGCGTTTTCTGTACCGAAACACCGAAAGTACTTCGGGAAATGATTCTGCAAAAAACTAAGTAAAACACTCAAATCCTGAAGTGTATTTTCCGTACCGAAACACCGAAAGCACGTTGAGATATGACTTCACAAAACACCTAAGTAAAACACCGAGATTGCGAAGTACGTTTTCAGTACTAAAACACCGAAGCATTTCGGGATATGACTTCGCAAAAAACATTAAGTAAAACACTGAAATCCCGAAGTGCGTTTTCGGTACCGAAACACCGAATCCACTTAAATTGCCTAAGTAAAACATTGAAATTCCGAAGTGCGTTTTCGGTACCGAAACACTGAAACCACTTTGGGATATAAGCACTCAAAATGCCCAAGTAAAACACCGAAATTCCGAAGTGCATTTTCGGTACTGAAACACCGAAACCACTTCGAGATGTAAGCACTCAACTTGCCTAAGTAAAACACCGAAATCCCGAACGACGTTTTCGGTACTGAAACACCAAAACCACTTCGAGATATAAACACTCAAATTGCCTAAGTAAAACACCGAAATCCCGAAGTGCGTTTTCAGTACCGAAACATCGAAACCACTTTGGGATGTAAGCACTAGAAATGCCTAAGTAAAACACCGAAATCCCGAAGTGCGTTCAACTCTTCGATACCGAAACACTAAAACCACTTTGGGATATAAGCACTCAAAATGCGTAAGTAAAACACTGAAATCATGAAGTGCATTTTCGGTACCGAAACACTGAAACCACTTAGAGATGTAAGCACTCAAATTGCCCAAGTAAAACACCGAAATCCCGAAGTGTGTTTTCCGTACCGAAACACCGAAACCACTTAAGGATATAAACACTCAAAATGCCTAAGTAAAACACCGAAACCCCGAAGTACATTTTCGGTACCGAAACACCGAAACCACTTCGGGATGTAAGCACTCAAATTGCCTACGTAAAACACCGAAATCCCGAAGTGCATTTTCGGTACGGAAACACCGAAACCACTTCGGGATGTAAGCACTCAAATTGCCTAAGTAAAACACCAAAATCCCGAAGTGCATTTTCGGTACCGAAACACCGAAACCACTTCGGAATATGAGAGTCTCAGTTCCCCAAGTAAAACGTTGAAATCCCGAAGTGAGTTTTCAGTACCGAAACACCGAAAGCAGTTCGGGATATAAACACTCAAATTGCCTAAGTAAAACACCGAAATC
>BFEA01000222.1:1864738-1882644 GCA_003427395.1 Chara braunii
CTAAGTAAAACACCGAAATCCCGAAGTGAGTTTTCGGTACCGAAACACCGAAAGCAGTCTAGGATATAAACACTCAAATTGCCTAAGTAAAACACTGAAATCCCGAAGTGCATTTTCGGTACCGAAATACCGAAACCACTTCGGGATACAAGGACTCAAATTGCCTGCGTAAAACACCGAAATCCCGAAGTGAGTTTTCAGTACCGAAACACCGAAAGCAGTTTGGGAT
Source organism: Chara braunii (assembly GCA_003427395.1). NCBI lineage: Eukaryota > Viridiplantae > Streptophyta > Charophyceae > Charales > Characeae > Chara > Chara braunii. Next base: position 1,864,968 of record BFEA01000222.1, read on the forward strand.
ATAAACACTCAAATTGCCTAAGTAAAACACCAAAATCCCGAAGTTCATTTTCAGTACCGAAACACCGAAACCACTTCGGGATATAAGGACTCAAATTGCCTCAGTAAAACACTGAAATCCTGAAGTGAGTTTTTGGTACCGAAACACCGAAAGCAGTTCGGGATATAGGCACTCAAATTGCCCAAGTAAAACACCGAAATGTTGAAGTGCATTTTCGGTACCGAAGCACCGAAACGACTTCGGGATATGATGTATTGAACACCGAAATCTTGGAGTGCGTTTTCGGTACAGAAACACTGAAAGCACTTCGGGAAATAACTCCACAAAAAAACTACGAAGAACACCGAAGCGTGTTTTCGGTACCGAAACACCGAAACCAATTCGGGATATAAGCACTCAAAATGCCTAAGTAAAACACCGAAATCCCGAAGTGCATTTTCGGTATCGAAACACCGAAACCACTTTAGGATATAAACACTCAAATTGCCTAAGTAAAACACTGAAATCCCGAAGTGAGTTTTCGGTACCGAAACACCGAAAGCAGTTCGGGATTTAAACACTCAAATTGCCTAAGTAAAACACCGAAATCCCGAAGTGCATTTTCGGTACCGAAACACCGAAACCACTTCGAGATATGATGTATTAAACACCGAAATCTTAAAGTGCGTTTTCGGTACCGAAACATCAAAAACACTTCGGAAAATAGCTCCGAAAAAAACTACGTAGAACACCGAAATCCTTAAGTGCGTTTTCGGTAGCGAAACGCCAAAAACACTTCGGGATATAACTTCCTAGAACTAGTATGTTAAATCTGGAAACGACTTTTCGGTGTTCAGGAAACCCGAAATCATAAATAGACATTTTGTCTTCACCAAACCTAAACACTGATTTCGCTTACTTGTTTTACCGAATTCGGTAACCTTTCGCTAACAAGCTTCGGTGCTCCATTCGCCGAATTTTCTGGGGTCCATTGACCACGAGTGTGACCGAACCTTCCGAGTTCCCGCATCTCAGGCGGGGCATTTTCTCTCAGCCATATCTCCCCACTCTATGGGAGGAATTTTGTGCTATGGTTGACTTCTGTATCATGTACCTTGGATGAAAGTGCTCAGGGCTTGCAGGCTTCAGGTGGCTATACATACAGAGGCCACAATCTCATAAAGTACGGAGACATGGCCGAAAGCACAAGGAACAAACAGCCAAATGAGAGACTGAGTGTGAGGTTCAGAGGGATGAGTGAGGACTCTTGATTGGTGCTGGTCATGCTTCTTTCCATGTGTACTTTCCGAGGTTATTATAAGTTTTCACTCTTCCCTCATTTAACTTTGTCATTGCTCGAGTCAGTCACTCTTGCCTTTTGCATTGTTGTTTTGTTTGATGGCTGTACTCTTTGATGATTCTGTCACGGTTCTCAAAATTAGTAGGACGAAAAAATTGATGCATGCATGACATATCAGCATTTCATGATTATTATTTGCATGATTCTCCACTATTCCGAATCAAAATAAAAGATTCCTAAGACCGAGGACCGACGAAGACCGCAATTGAAGGGTCTAGCTCGAAGCTGGACGCACACAACAGGAAGGGATTTGCTTTAATTAATTTATTTTATTTATTGCAAGCATCTACAAAACCCTGCGTGACAGCCTCTTGGTTTTCCGGTCGCCTGAAGTGGCCTGACTGGAAAAAGTGCGACGGCGGCAGCAGCGGCCCAGAGGACAGAAGATTAACAACTGTCGTATTTTTCATCACCACTTCAAGACACCCTTCACCACTTCAGCCTGCCTAAACAGGTGGTTTTCAGGGTCTACGGACCTTTCACCACTTCAGGATCATTCAGGTATGAAAATCTTGAATGGTCCTGAAGTGGTGAAAGCTCCGAAGACCCTGAAAACCACCTGTTTAGGCAGGCTGCATCCTCAAGTGGTGAAGGGTGGTTTTCATGGTCTTCGGACCTTTCACCACTTCAGGACCATTCAGGATTTTCAGACTGCCCAAAACTCTCACTTGACCACTTCAGGACACCCTTCACCACTTCAGGATGCAACCTGCCTAAACAGGTGGTTTTCAGGGTCTTCGGACCTTTCACCACTTCAGAACACTCTTCACCACTTCAGGATGCTACCTGCCTAAACAGGTGGTTTTCAGGGTCTTCGGACCTTTCACCACTTCAGGACCATTCAGGATTTTCAGACTACCAAAAACTCTCACTTCACCACTTCAGGATGCAGCCTGCCTAAACAGGTGGTTTTCAGGGTCTTCGGACCTTTCACCACTTCAGGACCATTCAGGATTTTCAGACCGCCTAAAACTCTCACTTGACCACTTCAGGACACCATTCACCACTTCAGGATACAACCTGCCTAAACAGGTGGTTTTCAGGGTCTTCGGACCTTTCACCACTTCAACACCATTCAGGATTTTAAGACTGCCCAAAACTCTAACTTCAGAATTTTCATTCCTGAATTTTCAGCTACCCGACAACCGGTTGTGGTCCAGAGGCCGCGAGACAGCAAAAACAAGAGGCAAAGGAGAGAGGGGTGAGTGATCGTGGCGAGCGAGGGGTGAGAGAGAAGGCTCTCAGAGGTCAACGTGTGTGAGCGAGTCGTAGAGTGAGAGACGGGTGGTTACGGGACCACGAGAGTGAGAGAGCTAGAGAGAGAGAGAAGAAAGAGAGACACGCTAGTCGGCGTTGGATATGTCTTAAAGACCTACCGCGCATCTGTTCGAGCGGACGCCTTAAGGTGATTTCACTTCGTATTGGTGGTCGCTTCCATGTCTCGCTCTCGTCGTGATCAGCAGAAGCTCGCCTATGTGGGTCTTCATGGCAGCCATTGCTACTGCTTTGGATGAGCAGTCGGGTTCTTATGTGTAAGCCTTTGACTCACAATATATAGCTAGAGGGACACAGACCTCGTTGAGTGCAGGAGCGAGTGTGTAGGGAAGGCAGAGAAGGAGCTAATGCGAGTGACTTGCATGAATGGAAAAAACCTACGAGGCTGCGGGTGATGGTTGATGGCTGGCATCGATCTCATCTTACTCACGCAGGGTTTTTACACTGCATTGGATCGTGGTGTCTAGCGATAATGACCTGCAGGTCGCGAGGCGAGAGAGTAGGGAGAGAATGTCATATACACGATGGAAGCTGAGCTGGAGAGAGAGAGAGGGGAAAGGGTTATGAGAAGCCAGATGAGAGAGGGAGAAAGACTCGTGGCTTCTCGGCTGACGTCAACAGTATTTCGGTCATGGTTTACATTCGTTGACCTTGCAAGGTTCTATTTTAGTTGCGGTGTCGAGCGCATCGGTTCAGCACTGCACAAGGCAGCGCGGAACCCTCCCGGGCGTGTCACGCAGGAGTTGGTATATATCCTCGGCGTGAATATACATGGAGCTTCCGCAAGCCGCTCCGGCCAAGTGCGCCAGCCATACCTCTCACGAGCCCCTACGACAGGATAGGGCCTACGCGAGGCACGACTTACCTCCACCTTATGGGAGGTGTCACCTCCCTTCGGTGGGCGTATCCCCACCGAGCTACCAGTCCACAGTACGAAAGTTAATCAGTTGCAATCGAAGAGGTGCACCAGCCGAGGGCGTTTCTCGTTCGCTGTAGCATAAGGGGCACGTGCGGTAGAATGCCTCTATCTAACCCGCACGCGAACCGACATCTTGGGGGGCTGAAGTCCCAAGTGAGACTCGTCGTCGGCCGACTAGGACGCATCCCACACTCCACGCGCACACCACTACAAAAAACATAAAAATAAACACGCACACACATATAGAACGACACTGAACAAACAACCCGACAATACTCCTAGCCCCTTAGTAGCCATCTCATAACTCTCCGATGCGGAAATCGGATGGGCGTCGTGTGCGAGACTTAGTATAAAACCGCGCGGACGCAGGGCTAACTCATATCGATTTGCAATGCAAGCGTACTCAAGCGATCGCAATGATGGCGTACTATGTAGTACCCATACTCACGCGGTCCTCGTTAATTTCGAGGGTCGGATTCGACACTCAAGTGTCGGCTGACACGCGCCTTGAGGGTTAATCTCGCGACGATGGACAACCACCAAGCGTGGTTGAGAACCACACCCTCTTCTGCACCCTGCGGAGAGTGGGTGGTACAAAGGTTCATACCTGTGGTGGCAATCGTCTCTTATGGCCCTGGAGACCGGCTCCTTCCCCTAGGGCCTGGAAGAGAGTTAAGGGGTTTGACTTTGACGGTTGCCACGGACTGCAACGTCCAACTATAATAACTCTTAAAAAGCAAGAATAGGTCGAAGGGCCTCCACATCAAAAAATCATAACATTGGGTAGCCTTGTCGGTTGGTACCACTGACTTATCCTAACTTTGGGTACACATGTACGCATACGAATTATTTAATCTCATAACTGTAGACACTAGGACGGGCGGACGTTATGCGCAAGGTCTGATATAAAGTTGCGCGGTTGCAAACCTTCCTACATCAGTCAGCGATGCTAGTCATACGCGGCAATCGCAGTTTCGGCTCCGCGATATTGAATGGTTGAAGGAATATATCATGAGGGGTTGCCCTTTACGATATTGAACGGCCGAAAGACATGTTGTTCAGCCCTCGCGACATTTTTGGTCCCAGGGTTGGGTTCCTCAACGGGCAGGGCAGATAGGCTCTGCGCAAGGGAAGGTTCCTTCCCTGCAGAGTCTAGGGTCTGGGATGTCCTGGAAAAGGACCTTGAATCCAGGTCCACGACTAACGTCCGACTAAGAAACCCCTAAGAAGCATACAACCACGTAGAAGGGGCTTTCTTTCTTCCCTCGATCCCAACCCCCCAATTTTAACCTTTAAGCGTGGCCCTTCAGACCACGCGAACTCCTAACATAGGTAAACATATACATATCCATATATATATATATATGTATATATATATATATATATATATATATATATATATATATATATATATATATAAGGGGAGTAAGTGTGTGACGATCACTTCTCACAATCACAGTGGGACTCCTCACAACCATATGTATGTGTGATGGCAGATAGTCACATCCAAAATCCAAACCACAGAACATACCTGCAATCACATCAAAGAGTCAAACAAGAGTCCACACACTACACGGAGTCAACCCCAACCACTCTCCATACTTGTACCGCTCGCTTTAGCCATGCAAGCCCTAGCCTCCTGTCCAACCAACCATATTAAATACTTAGTACCTTTGTTAAATGACCATTCAATAAAAGTCCGAGTGAAACCTTAACAAAACAATAAGATCACCAGGGCTAAAGCCTTTTAGGTTGAGTATTGAGGGTGAGTTGGAATTGAGTCGTAAACCGAGGAATCGGCAACCGACATGTTATCAGTGATAACAGAAGATGATCTTTGTAGGATCAAGTTGAATCTAGCCCAGACCTTAAATCATTTGATCAACAGGACCTGTAACACAGGACAGGTCAATCCCCCAGGCTAAATCTATAAGTTCATGGAGAATAATCCCCATATCATGATCTCACTCGAGTAATCATAATTAGCTAAGCCTAAGCCTACCTCTAAGCAAGCGCAAAAAAAAAGAAAGGTAAATTCTGACAAGAATCTCCTCTATACAGAGTGGATTTTTCAGAATTGCCACCTATCAAAATATAATATAACTCCTCTAAACTAAGAAAATTTTGGCAGCGCTTCCCATAGGAAAAGTGTCATCGCAGAATTTATACGAGCTCAAAAATCAAACTTTTAGTTCTAGAAAAGTCAAAATTTGTCTAACTCCCTGAATTAGTAAAAATTTGGGCAGCACTTCCTTTAGACAGGGAGACTTTCCAGATTTATACTAAGTTATATATGAACTCAAATATAAAATATGAGTTCAGTTAAGACAGATTTTAACTAACTCCTTAGATTTTTAGAAATTTTGGTAACGCTTCCCGTAGAGAAAGCGTTATTCCAAGATTTATACAAAGCTAAGGTTGGAATCCGAAACGACTTTAACTTTTCAAGGTCTAATTTTGTTTAACTCCTTGAATTAGCAAAAATTTGGGCAGTACTCCCTTTAGAAAAGGAGACTTTCCAGATTTATACTAAGTCAAAAAGTCAAAGGAACTGGACCCTGAAAAAGACAAAAATCTGATTGACTCCCTGTTTTTTTAGAAATTTCGGCAGTGCTTCTTGTGGAGAAAGTGGCTTACCAAGATTTATACAAGTCCAAGTATAATAAAAGATCCCAAAAAATGCAGAAATTGACCTAAGTAAAAAAACTTGGCCCAAAAAATGCAGGAATTAAAACTAAGTCCTATGACTCTAGCACGTGGTGAGCAACTAAAGCAACTACCTATAAAACAGAAACTCGGACTAGGTAGTGGTCTCTCTCAGTCACATGCAGGCCAAGCCACAAAGGTAAGTACTCTCATCATCCCCAAAGTCATTTTAGCAAACAATAGTTCATAGTCTTTCAGATGATTTATCCCTTTGTACCCAACTTACATAGGGCATAAAGTTAGACCACTCAAACTTATGGAACATGTCCAACTCAACCATGAAGTATACACAAACACAGGGCACAACAACTTTTCTCTTCTTTGGGTATATGACTAGGTCACCCTAGTCGCCCTGAACTTGTTTAAATATTCAAACTTTATATGCTTGTCTGCCCTTAGTCTTTTGAGGTAACATATAATTGAGCCGATCAGCTTCAGCTCAAGACTCAGTCTGCCCCTACTTACCCCAATTTTATTCTTAATTAGTACTCTCTTCAGTTGATGATAAGCTATAGTCAGATCACCCAAACTTATGGAACCCTGTCTGATTAGCTTGTTCATAAATAATATAATAATACAGTATAGCCAAGTTATAACCTTCTGGTTCCAGCATATGCGAGGCGTTGGACCAAGACCACCCAAACTTACGAAACATGTCTTGGCTCTCAACCTGGTTCATTTCTCTCTAAACCAAAGCAGGAAGAGGTTGAGCCACCCAAACTTATGGAACATGCTCACACCTCCTTGTTCAGGAACTAAAGAAACTGGTAAAAACCCAAAGTAAACAAGACGACCAAGCCACCCAAACTTATGGAACATGCTTGGTCCCTGAAAGTCATCCACAGTCAGCCCTCACAAGTCAGAGAAACCAGACCATCCAAACTTATGGAACATGTCTGGTTCTCCTAGGCAATTCAAAAATAAACATAGCACTAGGCCTTCTCAAACTTATGGAACTGGCCCAGCCTTTGGTCGACCTAGTCAAACGCATGCAATACTGCCTTTCTCCCATCCTTCCCCCAGATGCAACCCCACGATCTGCTTTCAGTCAAACAATAAAACTGAAACTGACATTGCGCATACATTCCTTTAATTAGTCTGGTTATGTCCTGAAAGTCAAACTGAAAGTCAAACTGAAAGTCAAAGTAGGGATGCATGCAGTATACTTAGTCAAAATGCAACAGGGAATACAAATAGGGGTTATACTGGGTTTATAAAAAGAAAGCAATGGTTACCTTTCAGTTCCCTGCCTCCAGAACTCCTTCTGAGTTCCGGCAGAGCTCCCGCAATCGGTGGGGTAACCTCCCATGTAGGCCTTGTTGCGGTCTTACGGGTTGCAATCCCGCCTGCCGCCTTCCTCTCACATTAGGACTAGACTTAGAGTAAGAGGGGCAAAAGATAAGGGGTTTCAGACGCTCGAGATACAAGAGAGGGACAAACTCAACTCTCAGGAGAGGGCCTTGTTGCCTTGAATCGCCTGAGGGCCTCACAATGATAGCCAATCTGAAACAACTTGGTCAAAACTGTAGTCAACCCTCCGGCTATTGGCCCTCCGACGACCATCTGAATCGCAACAGTAACCCCCTTCGCAACCATTCCTATGAATCCCAACACCTTCCCTTAGCCCAAATTGCCGCTGCACAACAGGCTGTAACGGTCGGCTACAGCCCAGCGGTAGTATGCAGTAGTACGTAGCAACCAATAGTAGGCAACAGTAGCCAACAACCCGCAGTTAGCACCGGTTCGTGCACAGTCAACAGCCGCAACAATAGTTCGTGCACAGTCAACAGCTGTCATCAGTAGTTCATGCACAGTTAACAGCTGTGGGCAACAGTGTGCAACAGCCACCCCAGTATGAAGCGGTCAGCAACAGCATGCAGCAGTCAGCAGGTAAGTCTGTAATTTTGTTGTTGGCCTTTTATCTACCCTTCACAACAGTCTGACTTAGCACACCAGCTTGCAGATGAGTCCCACCAAGTACTGCGGGCGAGTGGCACTCAGACTAACATACAAGCGTTCATGCCCCCCCCCGCTCCTTTCTGCACAACACCGGGCCTCTGCAACGCAGGTCTAGAAAGGTTGTACTCAAAACAAGGCACATCACCTGTATTCGACCTGGGCGTGAACTGTAGTAGGCATACCCTGCAAGCACCGCAACTTCGCAGGGTGGTCACTCCCTCTCTTTCTCGCACGACGATACCAAAGGCAACAGTCAGCAAAACGGCTTCGACTCAGCAGACCTTGGACAAATCTCCCACTGTACTGTAGATCGGTACGTGCTCCCTCAGCTCTGCGGATCGGCCCAGTAGCGTTGTTCTTTGCCGCACCAACCGATAGGATGACCAGACTTCGAACGCATCTCCCGCTAGAACCCGGTCAGGTGCATGGCATATCTACGTGAAATTGGAGCGCTTCCCCGGGCGCAGCGCCTAGTATTGCCCTCAGCTAATTGTCTGCCTATAGGCAGGACTAACGCCGCCGTCACGCTCGCACCGCCCGCAACCCCCAGAAACGAGACTTCCCTCGACCGATTTCACGATGGATCAGTCGACTCCCATATTCCACTGCGCGGTGCTTCTCTATACTAACTCTTATTTTACTGATCTACTGGCCGAACTAACCTTACTAATGGTTTCGCCCTGGCCTAAAACCTCAAAGCCGCCCCTTACCTCTCTCCAATCCGTTAGGTGACAAAGAAGACTTGCAGTCTCCCTCTTCTCCACCATCCTTCCATAGCTCCTCGCACCCCTTTCTCTACTAACCTCCCATTTTACTAACTTTCTCCTCAATCTAACCGCGGGATTCGGGTCGCCCGCTTCGAGAACCCCGGATTTGATTCCTCCTTTGTCTGATTCGGTTCGAAAACAATGGCGATACTCATTTCCCGTTCTCCCTTCCCTCTACTTCGCTCCTCTCGGCCATATCCGCACACAGTCTCCTTTCCCTCCCACCTATTCTACTCACTTAATGACCAAACTGAACCCGTCCGGCACTCGCCCGTGGTCGGAATCACGAGCTCAACTCTTCCCCTCGCCTGATTCCTTCAAGGATCGAGCAAGGTGAGCATCCTCCCTCCTACCATACTTCTCCATCGCCACTGCCTTCTTTCTCGCTCTACGAATGCACCTGGCGCCGAAATCCATCCGGGTTCATTTCCCCGCTCAGCTCTTCCCTTGCCTTTGTCCGTCCCCTCAGCTGTCTCGTTTTTACTACCTTGGCGCCCGCCACTCCGCTTTCACACTCCGTCGTTGGAGCGCCCGTCACTCCGCTTTCATACTCCGTCGTCGGAGCGCCCGTCACTCCGCTATCCGTACTTACCGCATCTCTACGGTGGCCCGCTTCGTTCTCGTGAGATCACTTGCTCCGATAGCCGCAAGGAGCAGCTCTCCAGTCGGCGTCGGTTCCTGAGAAAATTTCAGGGAAAGCCAACTGCTAGACTGTCCGATTAGGCTCTCGCCCCTATACCCAAGCTTGGCACACAGCCTACTCAGTGGGCCACGCATCTCCGCCCCGGTACTCCTGGCCTACTATGCCTACTGTGGCAGTGGCACAGTTTCCTGGCCCTCTCGGGTCAAAGGCGCAACCTACCTCAAGCCCCTTACTGCAAGTCGCGGTTGGCGGGAGGTATATCCTTCGGCCGCGGCTTGACCAAGCCTACTCCACCACCCCGCGGACTCCTTGCACAGGGCTTGGTGTCAGTAGCAAACCCTCAAATTGGAACTTTGACGACTGTAGTAATAAGGGATTTTCGTATGACCCGCCACACACAACCTGCTATTCTCGCCTTCATGACCCTGGCCACGCCCCACTCGGGTCTAGTACACCTGTTTTCCGGGGCCCTACGGCCTACTCATACTCCACAGTTTCTCAACAACCCCGTCACTCAGGTTTTCTACCGCTTAGTGGACTGACCATCCACCGGCTTGCATGCGTGTTGAACCCCTCGGTCCACATTTTCAAGAGGGCGAAGCAGATGACTTGTGTCAACATCCCTATATGTAGGTGCCTGTAGGTCGGTCAAAAAAAGGCACTCGCCCGAGGCCCTCGTCAGCCAAGACGACCTCCAGCTTCAACGTCGCGTTTGAGCCGAAGGACGCCGGAGCAGAATAATAATACGACAATAGTAAGAAAAATCTTTAAAAACTTTAACCGTCAGAATGTGATGAACGAGGAAAAAAAAATATGCTAGCACCGTGCCGACGCCGCCTTCCGTACGTATGCCAAGCCACTGGCAAGCGCAACCGGTCAACGAAACATAATCTTTTTAATCCTAGGTTAATCGAAAATAACAATTTGGGCCGGCGACCACGCCGACTTTTCAATCATCAAATAATGAAAGGAGATCGCTCGCGCCTTAAGCGTGCGCGCCCACACACTCTCTATTTTGGTCAACCATTTAGTCAACGTAAACCACAGGCACAACTGCGCCCCGCGCGGTACATTTTAACCTTCATGATCAAACTTACTTTCTTGTCGCTTACAAAAACCAGGACGGATACCCTTGTCAGGGTATTCGCACCGATAGCGGTGAGGCTGCCACGGGAGAATGGTAGGGGCATGCAGTTGTTCTACAAGGAAAGGAAGAATCCGCGTCACTTGCCAGTTCAGTGTTGTACTCAGTTTTCGTACAAAGAAGGCGGGAGTTATGGACCCAGTGGATGTTATTTGCCTCAAGTAAGTTTTGCGTGCAGGGGAGGTAGTGACAGCGGCGGGAGCGACGATCACTCTCAGGAATTAGAAACGGGGAAAACCCTATGAGTCAGCTCGCGTTGATAGGGACCTGACGGAGAGATAGGGGGTTATTGTTCTGAGGGAGAAGGGAAATCTGCCTGACGTTTTCACTCATGGACTCTCTGTTGATGACAACTTAATCTCGCCGTTCATATCATTAACTCCGTTAAGTTACTCAGGCCTTTCTTCTTCCCCTTGCTTGGGTAACTGATGGGAGTCACTTGGATTATGTGCGGTGGCAGTCAGTAGCCGACGACGGTTGGAATCTGTCTGCGTGCGAGTACGTTTTGGTTAATCTTCTCACGTACACATACACTCAGGCTTTGGCTAACAAGAACGCAGTGGACACATAGAAGTGTGGTAAGCAATTAGGGGAGCAATGTTCTAGGCGTCCTTGCAGCGTTGTTCATATCCTTGTCTCTTCTATTTGAACCGCTGTGAATTGGAATAGAAAGACTTACAATCAGAGTAACAACTGAAGAAGAGAGGAGTCATAGCTTGTAGTATGCAAAGTTGCAAACTAGCTAAGAGGGTCAGACAAGGGCAGACTACTAAAATACTAGTTGATGGTCGATATGAAACTAAGAGACTGGTGCCATCCATTTAACTCCTGACTAGAGTTTGTTTTGACCCTCGGTGAAAAGGAAAAGGGGAGCGACCTCAATTATGAGGGTACTCTTGACGTGGGCGTGTGCTCGGGGGGTTTAGTCAAGGTCTGTATGCAGGATTTATCTGTCTCGTGCATATGAAGTAAGTTCGGATACATTGTTGCTCTGGGTATTATCTGTTGAGCAGTGTGTTAGCCACCCTCGATGTAAAGCGTTTGTTTCCGCACTCACCTCTGTGTCCCCTTGTTTATTGTCTGTTATTACAACTTATTAGTCATCTCATTCCGGAAATTGAGGCTTGACTCGAGGAGTAACGAACGTGGTGAGAAAAAGTCATCTTATCGAGATAGTAATTGGCGAATTGTGAGTGTGTTAGTGAGTAAGGAAGACATTATCAAAGATTTGGCTCTTGTTTCCTCGAATCCCATTTATTTACTTTCTTGCTATATGGCTCAGTGGTGGGGAGACGAAAGGATGTCTCGAGAAAAGTGGTCTACCTTCTTGCCAAACTGTTGCTTGATGGAGATTAGCGATCCTGGAGATAAATATTCTAGCAGACGCCTACTTCTTGGCAAGGAACAATCACCTCTCGTGTTTGGGGCAATTACTCTGAGCAGGTCCTGCATTCGAGAGGGGCGGTGCCATAACTCTGGGCGGGCCCTGCATTGGAGATTACCCTGCCGTATGTAACCCCACCCAGAGTCTGCAAACGCTGCTCTAGAGTATAGGATGGGAGATCACTGTACTTAAAGCTGGGGAGTGGGTGATTTTGTTTGAATGAAACGCTGGTAAAACCTACACCAGGTGCTACCCTTCGCAAGCGTCGATTCAGTTAAACTTGAGAAATCACTCTTATCGCTCCCCGCGCAGTACTCTGTGGAATCGGGCAAGTAGTCATATCTAGCTGCTAAAGACGAGCCAGAATCACTTTTAATTGAGATCTGTATTGGGTACTCAAGGGTCATTTAGTTCCTACTTTGTGGTGATTTAAGTCTACTCTAGCCCTACGAAGGAGGCTGTCCACTACAACCTCGGGATCGTTGTAGGCCCGACAAGCCTAGGTTCAACTTTCGTATTGCTTCCATCCAGGAGGCTCGGTGTCGAAAGCAACCATTAAGCACACTGCAGTCAACTAACCCTGATGGGGCTCTATAGCCCTATGCAAACCAAGAATAAGTACTTGAATATCAAACCTAAGCAGCAAACCAGGAGAGTGGGAATCACAGTTCTAGAAAAGGGGAGGAGGTATAATCAGACTGAGATGGATTCTCAGTTAGCAGTGAATTTTTGTCTTCAAGGTCTAAGCGTCGGGTGCGACTGCAAACATCCGCAGGGAAGGGGCATCTAAGTGATCGACTCCTCCCTTCTAGATCAGCAAATCCACCACGGAGGTAGTCCGGTGGCCTCTGAGTTTTTGGATGCCTGCGTATTAAACGAGTGATTGGGCTATCCGTTCAACTGGTGATTGGTAATGAAAAGGTTGTGAGTGTAGTTAGTGTAAAATGCCCTTATAATGTATGCATCACCTCTTCAGGGTAGATAAAAGGGGAACTGGGAGACAAAGTTATCAGCGAAGACCGAGGGTTATAAAAGAGAACTGAGAGACTCGGCGACCGGAGGAATTGAGAATCGAGACAACCTCATGTAGCTGGTGCTTACGCCTGCGGGTTAGATGAAAAAGTCAATGGCGCGGTCTCACGTTCTGAGATCGTTCAGAAGAGGATTGATGAAATCATCTCAGTGTAGTAGCCACGAGTAGGTGCATCACCTGTTATGCCTCCCAAGAAAACATGTCCATTTCTCCCAACTAGTACGTTTGACAGGGATATTTAACATTTTGTCCCGAGAGCTATCCCTGTTCAAAGGCATTGTTGTTCAGACCCGAGTTTTCACTTTAGCTTATGAGCATGCTTCAGTCATCTCTGGCCGATGGACTAGCCCTGGCGTTTCCGAACCCAGCCTCCCTGATCCGTCTGATGCTTTGCGGGACAAATCCTGTTTTGGTGTTCACTTAGCAATTGTATAAGCTTTGACCAATGTGTTCAACACTTCTCCAAATGAGTCAGTTAGCATCGGTGATTCTGAGATCAGGGGTATGCTTCACTCTGAGTGTGGAGTCGTTGCGGTTCCTCCGTCCAGGGATCGAGCCAAAGGAACAAAAAGGGGGGGAGGAACGATGAAAGAAAATGAGATTGTCGTCATAAGCTGTGAGGCTGTTAGAGACAAACATGAAAACTAGGAAGATGAAGTTATTCGAGACATGAAATCTTACAAACAAACTCAGAGGGCACATGCGGTTCGGATGGTAAAGGGGAGAAAAATATTGAATACGTAATCTATTTTTTTGGACATAATAAAAAGCTACACAGTACTAGCTCACTGCTAGAGACAGTGGAGCAGGCCAGAGCCAGACTTGGATAATCAGGGAAACACCCTGATCCCCCCCCCTTCAGCTAGCGATAATCTTTCAGCAAATCAGTAACTCTTTCTGGTGGTTGGTGTTTTTGTAATTGTTACCCTAACAGACATTCAACCATCTAAGCTGCAAGGGCCCTCGCCCAACAAATTCAACAATATTTGTGCATCATTCCTCAATACTCAAACAACATTCAGCATTTAAGCAGCGCACAATTGACACCCGATCTACACTCAATTGTCCGAATTTGCTCGAAATTTCAAGCTAGAAGTCAACCTGCATTCAGTCATTCCTATCTGCACCATGGATCAACATCTATCATAAGTGTTTTTGCCAGAGACGTCAGACCATTTTCAACATCTACCTTGCACATGAGCGCAGTTCAGATTCCCCGGTCAGTGAGCCTGTCTTCGCAAGTCTCAACCGGGTTCCTTCTGACGCACACATAAAACTGTTGAGCTGCGGACATGAGTTCGGATCTAGAAGGTGGAGACATACAGCAAACTGACGAACGAATCCTTCGTCAAAGTGTAAAGGGTCAGGTTGGAGGTGATTCACTAGGGTGACTACCTAGGACTTAGTACATGTGAGCCGGTGCGCCGCTCGAACGAAGTAGCAGCAAGTGAGCCATAGGCTGGGGGACTAACGTGCTGGTTGATGCACTGCTTAGCCTATTGCAGGGATGAGGACTTACTTGCTGGCCTTTCCGTTGCTCATCCCATCGAATGAAGTAGTAGTGGGCAAACCACTAGATTGCAGACTTAACTGTTGACCGGTGCACTGCCCATTCTACCGATTCAAGTAGCGTGAGTCTACCATCGGATTGGAAACTTACCGAGTCTTGGTGAGGACTGCATAACCGATTGCGTGGACTCTCTCACTCGCAAGTAACCGCTTGAGCGCCGACGCGTCTCCGCCTCGAGCTCGTCTCCCACTCTGCAACTGCTTGACGTCGGGCACACCTGGCATGCCCCCTTTCCCTTCACTATTCTCCCCAATATCCGCTTCAGTCCCATGGTCTGACCGACCAAGGCCTTCTTGGAGTGCACGTGTGCAGGAAATAGTCCGCCGCGCCACGGAGGAAAAAGAAAACAGTGGTACCGGTCTCACAGGCTCGTCGTACCGTACCTGAAACATGTCGAACACGGCAAGATGCAGCGGCGCGGTAATAGTACCGAACCTGAAGTAAACCGTCGCAATGATCCCGGACCTGAAAATAAATCACCGCAGAGGTTCCGAAACAAACTGTCGTGAGGGCGTCGAACCTGAAACGAAACACCGCGATGCCACCGAACCTGACCAAACCCGAAATCCAGTACCAGGCTGTTGTGCCATGCGGATGCCGAACCCGTACAATCATGCCATGATAACCTGTCCCGAACCTGATATAGAATGCCGCAACGTTTCCGGACCTGAAAACAAATTGCCGCCTGGAATAACTGTCGTAGTGGCCCCGGTCCTGAGAATAAATCACTGCAGCTGTCCCAAACCTGAAAAAAAGTCACCGTAGTGAGACAACTGTCACCGGGCCCATACCGTACCTGAAGCACGTCAGACACCGTAGGACGTAGCCACTCCGTAACGACCCTCGTATCCGTACCGAACCAAACACCATAGTCGACCCAAGGCAGCACCACCCCATGTTGTCCATGCGACTCCTGCTCTCAGAACATCTCAATTGCGGTAATGTTAGTAATCAAGCACACCAGGGAAAGCGTCGCAGGGAACCTCGACCATCGGCAGTAGTGTTAACTTGTTAAAATCCGGGGAAAATGATCAATCCGGAGTCAGAGCTGATGGCGGGTAATCGAGGCGAAATTAGGTCAATCTCCCAATGGTCATGGGTTCCCGTCCCTTTCATCGTTTTTCATCATTCTTCCCTTTCCTTAATTCTATTGTCGGAAATAGTAAATTAACTGTAAGTTCCCTAAAATTAAATTCCGAGAAAATTTAAATAAATGACCGAATTCCTTTTGTTTCTTTTCTCTTTTACAATTTTTAATATTTTTCTATGTTTTTAATTTCATTGCCGGGAACATAAAATAACAAGGGTATTCCCCTTTGAATTTAATACCATTAAAAATAAAGAAATTAAGGGATATTATGTTTTTCCCTTCTCCCCTACTGGTCGTAATCCCTTTTCCCCATCTTTAATTATGGTACTAAAATAGACAAAAATTTGAGGCCTCATTTCGGCCCCGGTCGTATGCCGCAAAAAATGTGGCTGCGAGGTCAGTTCCCGCGATGCCTCTCCGCGGCAGGCCAATCCGGGTCTAACCCTCTGAACGGCCGGAAATGACGGTCCGTTGATGTGCCGAGTGCGACCACCCATCTCGCCATCTTTGAGGGTTACCCGTAAGGTTTAGCGCGCCCAAAATCAAGGGCGCCCTGAGCTCCCCTAATTTCCGCTGCCTCGTCTAACCAGAGTACCGTCAAAACTCAAACTTGTCGTTGCGCCTAAGTCCCAAAACCGTAGATTTCAGGCAGCGCACTGCTTGTGGCCGCCTGACAACGTGTTTGGTGCTTCGTGCTACTTGGTCGGTGCTTGGTGCTTCGTGAACTATACATGCTTGGTGCTTCGTGCTTGGTGCTTCGAGCTCAGTGCTTGGTGCTCAGTGTTTCGTGAACTATACGTGCTTGATCCTTCATGCTCGGTGGCCAGTGGTACGTACTATGCGCTCGGTGCTTGGTGCTTCGTGGATTATACGTGCTTGGTGCTTGGTGCTTGGTGCTTCGTGGTCGGTGCTCGGTGGTACATACTCGGTGCTCGGTGGTCGGTGCTTCGCGAACTCGGTGCTACGTGCTTGGTGCTTCGTACCACGTGCTTGGTGCTTCGTGCTACGTGCTCGGTTCTTGGTGCTCGGTGCTACTCGATGGTCGGTCCTTTCGTGCTCGATGCTTTCGTGTTCGGTGCTTCGTGAATTTGGTACTCTAGGGAGTGTTTGGTGCAACGCGAGCTTCGTGCTACGCGGATTTTGAAGCGTGCAATGTGAGCTTCGACAACATGGCTGACGCAAGTGAGTGTTCGCATCCACGTCCCACCCACACCTCCAACCCCTTAAACAAAAATCTCCTGCTTCACTCTGTCTCCGTTTTTTTTTTTTTTTTTTTTTTTTAACCTGCTTTTGGGAGAAGCTTTTTTTTTTTGTTAACCCTCTTCTCCCTCTTTTTTCTTTTACAAAAAAAGACAACGAGATAGGAAGAGAGAGAGAGGGGGCGAGGTGGGAGGTGATGGAGAACGGTGGGAAGGGATGTGTGCATGCAATCTATCGGCTCGGGCAAGAATGTCAGGGATAACGTTGAGAGATTGAAGAGCGTGATGGCGTTTTTTTTTTCCCATTCTAAAAGCGCAATGCCCTTGAGATATCATCATCGAACTGACTAGCCCTGGGTCATTCGAAATTATAGCATTTGAGTCGTCTGCTACCAGTGGAGTTCGAACTCGGGTCGCAGCGGCTTTTTTCCTTGATATTTGAACAACTTGCATTTTCTGACTTCTACATTGACGAGCTCCAAGTACCGCGCGCGCGCGCGCGCACGAGAGAGAGAGAGAGAGATAGATAGATAGATAGATAGATAGATAGAGAGAGAGAGAGAGAGAGAGAGATAGATAGATAGATAGATAGATAGATAGATAGATAGATAGATAGATAGATAGAGATAGATAGATAGATAGAGAGAGA
>BFEA01000222.1:1893740-1907292 GCA_003427395.1 Chara braunii
TTCACAGGATTATCATCAATATAAGGGCTGGTTATCTCTGGCGAGATGTCCTGCATGACTTTGATCATATCCCTTTGAACCACTGCCACACCATTAGTCCAACCTTGAGATACCACGCACATCTGAATGAGGCCCATTGGCGTGTGCATGACAGACATTGGTCGGCTAGTGGGATCAATGGAAAACTGATCATAGCCAGAATATAAATCAATTAAAGAATAAATGCATCGACCAGCAAAGGATTCCGAAAAGAGATCCGCATTAGGGAGGCTTCCTGCATCACATACCGTTACTGAGTTGAGCTTCTGAAGATTTTGTATCCATCTCAATCCACCCCCTGATTTCCAAAAGCAAAACCAGTAGTTAACATACGATAGGACTGCCACAGGTTCAACAACATTAGATGCAATTTTCTTATCAAGATACTTTACCACTTCCGCCTCTTCTTTAATCACATACTTGGTTGGTCTGTCATTCCAAGGGATGTGATCAACTGTCCAGATTTTTGCCATCTTAATCATATCAACATCCAACCGTCCTCTTTCTTCATCAATAAAGGAGAACACACCACAAAACTCTTGACACGCTTTTAAGATATATTCCTTCTCTTTAGGCAGGATAAATTGATCTTAGTCTATCTTCATCGTGTCAAACTTTTCCCTGGTGACTCTTTTACCCAATTTTGCAGATTCTCTTAATGCTTTTAGAATTCTCCTTTCTTTTTCCAGTGCTTCGTCATAATCCTTCTCTATTAGGACTGCCACCGGGTTCTTCTTCACCCCTTTGGGCTTGTACTTTCTTTTTGACCAAGTGACCATTTTCCTAAAAAAGGGTGGGTTGTTGCAAACTTTAATTCCATTTTCCCACCCTTGGCAGTCTCGACGACCTTTTTAAATGCATCAATCCGCCCATCTTCGTCTTTTAGTTTGTCAAGAGATTTCATCATCTTTGAAATCTGGTTGATATCAACTGAGACTTCCTCTTTGAACTCTTGTTTGTCTTTCCCTTTTATTTTTCTTATCCTCTCAGCAGACTCTTCCCTTCTAATTGAGTTGGCTGATATTTTGTGTTTGTGATGATAAGCCGTACAGACCATGAAGGTTTGTTTTTGTGCAGTCTTCGGGTCTTGCAGACTGATCCAGGACGACCCTTCATGACTGAAGAACTGGACAGCCTCCATTCTGTGTAAGAACGGAATGCCGAGAATACAGTCATGGTCTAGGTCTGGTACCACGAATCTCAATAGCTCGGTTGTCATCATCCCGACTTTGATAGGCATTGTCAATAAATCCCGCCACGAAGAGCTCTCCAGCAATATTGCTTAGCGTTTGCCTCGTGGGCCTATCAATAGCCAGGTCACAAACCTACATTGCCTTCTGAGAGATAAGTATCATTTCCGCCCCAGAATCCACGAAGGCTCGGATGTTTACCTGATTAATATCTAGGTAAAAAATTCGGATCTCCGGCAGGCCATTTTATCCGAATTTTTTGATCTAGATGAAAATTCCGGATTAATTCCGGACATGGAAAAATCCGGCCCTGCGCAAAACATTTTTTTTTACCGAAAAAAAAAACAAAATTCAAAACATTCTGGAAAAAACGTATGTTGTTCACATCAATGATACGAACAACTTTTGGCTTGAGGTCATTGTTGATATCTCAACAGATACAAAGATAAAAATATAAAACAGAAAAAAAAAAAAATATTTGGAAAAAAAATTATAAAATGAATCAAGCATCCCCCCTCTAAGCCCCTTCATTCCTTATCTTACCCCCTTTCAACCCTTCCATGACTTATCAAGCTTTTTATGAAATAAGAACATAGTTCTATTGTATTTTTCATGCGCAATATTACTTTTTTTTTTTTTTTTTTTTTTGCTTTTTTTTTACCATTTTTTTAATCATCCGGATTTCCGGATAATCTTAGCATCCGATAATCCGACCAGATTATCCGGCCAGGTATGCCGTGCTACGTAGATTAATATAGATCGTTAAATAACCACAGCCCATAGTTGCGAATCTCATCTTACATCCGGGCAAGGTCCTATTAACCTGACTGGGAAAGACTGATCCTAGATAATTAACTTTCAAGTTCATTATTTTCTTCTCAATTAACTTCTTCAATTTCTCTCTCAACTTAGGGGCTAGTGTCATTGTCTCCTTGAAGATCTTAGTAATTACATCCATAATTACAGTTGCATCCTCTAGTTCACTCTTGAGTATGAATTTTCTCTTATTCCCTTGCTCACTTCTTTTGGACAAGGGTTCTGGTTCTTGATCATCAAGGATTTCTATCGGAGCCTCCTCGACCTTTTTTTTTTTTTTTCCTCTATCATTTGAGATGTTAAATGTGCATGAACATTCCTCACTTCCCCAATCACTGTATTGGATTCCATAACAAGTTCTGGTGGTAATTCACCTTCAAATGACATCATGTAGGCCGAACAAGCAGGCTTGCTAGGAGAAAATGCTGCTAACTCAGAGGAAATCAAGGAAGCCGAATTCTTCCTAACGAAAGCTCGCTTGGAGTGATCTCATCAGACATGTCCTTCACTAAAGTGGGGGACCGTGGGGGCAACTCAATCATGGTGAGAGAATCATCAGGTTCTTGTATGAGGTCCGTAGGCAGTTCGCCTATGAAAGTATGAACATTCATATTAGTCTTTCTCTTCTTCTTTTTCTTCATTTTTTCATCATGCTTAAGGGCAAGAAATCTTATACTTCCAGGATGCCTAAGATCCAATTTGTTCCATGAACTGTCACAGATATGACCCATTGTATCCTTCTTTGCCACCCCACTCCTTACGTCCTCTTCTAGTGGCTTGCAATAAGTGGTAATGTGGTCTCCTTCACAACAATAATAGCAGACAAATTTTTTTCTTGGTCGCTCGTCGTACTTCCTCCTCTCTCTGTTCCATTTTCCACCATTCCCTCCATTTTTTATGGATCTGGAGGAATCTCCTCTGTTACCATAGTTTTCATCATCATCACCATCATCCTCATCATCATCACTCTCTGCCTTTTTCTTCCCTTTTTCGTCTGCAGCATGACTGACAGGCATATAATTGGTCATAACTCGTTAAATAATATTTTCAACACTCAGACTGTTCCCTCTATTCATACCATTCTCGGTCTCTCAGTCCTTAGCCAAGGTACTGATCTGACTATTTCTTGTGAGAAACCGTAGATAGGGTTCTGACTATTGCAACCATTTCATCCCATCTGAGAGGACAGTGTTGAGCTTGATTAAGAACAGTCTGTCTTTCGTTGTCAGTAAAATTAGTCAGGAAAATATGACATCTCTGAGCCTCATCTAGATATGGAATTTTTCTGGCTGTTCTGATAAATGTCTAAAGAAAAACGTTGAAAGTATCATACTTAACTCTTCTGATGTTGAGGAGATCCTTGGTAGTTGTCGGAACATAATCTTTCTCATTTTTTTTTTTCATTCTTTCTTTGACATTTTTCCATGTAGTGACCCCTTCCTTCAATTTCTTGAACAACCAACCTCGAGTCAGTGTCACAATAAGATAGAAGGTGCTTAAGTCGTTGCTTGTTTGTCCAGCCATAACTGAGCCAAAATAATTCATACTCATCCAATAAATCATTTACTTGAGGCCCTCTGAAGCATGGAATCCTCTTGTCTGACCACTTCGCTCTTGCAATATCTGACCCCCACTCGCGGTTAACGACCACTTGAAATTTCATAATGAAAAATTATGAAGTGGTCTGAAACCGCTGAAATAGCCTGAAGACACTTCAGGTCATTTTACAAGTTTCGGGTGGTTTGCAGGACAAGTTTTATGTTTTTTTTTTTTTTTTTCTACCAGTTTTTTCAGCCACTTCAGGTCATTTCAGGAATTCCAGGTGGGGACCTGAAACCTCTGAAGTGGCTGAAGCTTCTGAATGGGGTTTCAAGTACCCCCATCCAAATGGTTGGATGGGGGTACCTGAGACCCCTTTCAGAAGTTTCAGCTACTTCATGTCATTTCATGAATTTCAGGTGGGGACCTGAAACCACTGAAGTGGCTGAAGCTTCTGAATGGGGTTTCAGGTACCCACATCCAAATGGTTGGATGAACGTACCTGAAACCTCTTTCAGAATTTTCAACCACTTCAGGTCATTTCAGGAATTTCAGATGGGGACTTGAAACCGCCGAAGTGGCTGAAGCTTCTGAAAGGGGTTTCAGGTAACCCCATCCAACCATTTGGATGGGGGTACCTGAAACCCCTTTTAGAAGCTTCAACCACTTTGCGTTATTTCAAGAATTTCAGGTGGGGACCTGAAACCGCTGAAGTGGCTGAAGCTTCTGAAAGGGGTTTCAGGTACCCCCATCCAAATGGTTGGATGGGGGTATCAGAAGCTTCAGGTCATTTCAGGAATTTCAGGTGGGGACCTGAAATTGCGGAAGTGGCTAAAGCTTATGAAAGGGGTTTCAGGTACCCCCATCCCACCATTTGCAATAGATCTGTAGGCAATCTAAAAGTGGTATATCAACCTGAAGTGGTTGAACTGTCTGAAGCCGGTTTCAGGCAACCCCATGTATAGATCCACACACAATCTGAAAGTGGTGTAGTAACCTAAAGTGGTTGAACTGCCTGGAAAGGAGACCTGAAAATATATGCACCCGTAAACCATCTCTCCTAACCCCCTTTTTATTGTATCAACTCTCTCGACCAGTTCCCATATAACACCAACCAGGGCCTCTTCGTTAGTCCCTACGGAAGAGCTAGGTCTCGCTCGTCCAACCATTTTGACYATAAACTCTCCTTGATACTTTMTTTTCTCTCTCTGCCACTTTTGTTCTCCCCTTTYTTATTTTTCAGTCTCTTACTCTTCTTGCAAGAGATACAGGTTCGTTTCTCTCTTCCCTCGTTTGCTCTACCCGTTGAGAGTTTTGTATATAGAGAGTGTAGGCAATAATAAACTGGTGGTGATCAGGGGAACCGCAATTCTTCTCAGTCTTCCAATATAATCTTCAATCAACCCCCTTTCATCATCCCTACTCAATCTTCTATTATACCCTTTTACAGTACCCCGGATCAAAGTATCGAATCAGGTGTATAATCTCATAGTCAAATTGCATTGCTTAGAAACCGTTGTTGATTCTTCTGGCAAGAGAGACTCGTTCTTTAGAAGAGTGATACAATATTCTCTCAGTAATTCTCACTTTCACCACCTTCAGTAAATAACTGATCTCAGTCTTGTCAGTGACGGCTCTCAGGGCGAAATCTCTCATCTGATCAAAGAAAGGTTGCAAGAACTCAAGTTCATCCAAGGTAGAGAGGTTTTTGTCAGAGATCCGAAGAGTCTCTTCTATCTTAACTAATCTCTCTTCCAACACAATCCCAAACGTTAGTTGTTCAACCAGGTTGGGCATTATCGATCACCTTGGACAGTGTCAAGAAAGGTAGATCTCTGGATAAGTGTAATCAAGGATCTCGAACTGATGCTCAAAAGTATTTAGGAGTAAAGACTTTATCATCACTGTGGAGTCATTCTCCATTCCATTACCTACTATGGCAATGGCTTCCAGAAGAGGCGTCCAGTCTCTCCTGTCGTCAAAACCATCAGTAGTTAAAGAGCTAGGGAGTCTCTCAAATTGCCTTATTCCTTCTCCCCATGTTACTTTCCTATATAATTTCTCCAGCCACTTTTTTGTCCTTATAAGACTAATAGAGGCTCCCAACCGACATTCCAAATAATCTGTTTCCTTTTCTAGGCATACCGGAGCGTAAATCCTTACGAAAAAGCGTTGTTTCTCACCCATGTGCTCAGAGAAGTGAGGAGCGGCCACTTCGATCCAAACGATGAGTAGAATCAAATGAATCTTCCGCTAAGACTTTGCAAAGCATATCGGCCTCACTTTTCTTTTCACCGTCTTTCGTTGTCTCCATCAATCCCTCTTCCTCCTTATCCTTCCTTACTTTTGTTGATGCGTCCTTCTTCCATTTAGTGCAAAACATGTAAAAACAAATCGTATCTCCCGCTAAAATACGGGTAGATACATGCACATGAGGAAGATGGATGTAGCGCTAGGATCACTTGGTCACCACGTACTCGGAAGAGTACTTTTACTGCAAAGAGCATGACGGACACTGCGACGAAGACGATTATCATAGCCAAGGAGAGAAGGTCGATCGTTAACGGAGGAGGCGACAACTACAGCACGACTTCTATGAATCCTACCAGGATTGGGACCACTTACGAAAAACAGAGTTGGGATCGGGGCGATGGGCAAATCTTTGAGGAGGGACTACTACAAACGGGGCACTGACAACGCAACGGACGACGAACAGTTGATTTAGGGTAACCAACGAATCAAGGACGAATCATCGTGATCGGTGATTGTGATCACGAAAACGATGGCAAAGAAAAGCTTTCTGACGACTATGACTAACACCACGGTGGTGAACACGAGTGGTAGCACCAAGATTCACCGATTAAAGTGTGCAGAATGGGGATGACCCTTCTCCACAAACTTGGCCAAGTGCATTAGTACTTGACCTTGCCTCTCCCACACGCAACTATTATTGTTTATAACGTCAAAATTACCTTCCTAATTCCAAATCCGATCTCGTCATCTTTTGAAACGTTCGAAACGACTCCTCACTCGCGCTCTTCCGTTCAGGAACCAAACAAAGTGAACGATTCGTGCTCCCGCCATATCCCCTAGTCCGACATCACCGCGCATCATTTCTTTTATCTAACTCTCAACTTACACCTCCGTCATTAAAACTTACACTACCATTACGCTCGCCCGAGGCTAAAACCCCAAATTTGTCTCTTCCCTTGATCGTCTCTGTTCATAAATGCGTGTGAGATGTTTGCCTCCTCAAACATAAAATTTTCTCAGAATTGAATAATCATTTAATAGTAAAATTACATTCTAAATTTTAAATTTTCATTTCATCTTTAAAAATGTCATTCCAGTTTTTAAATTTTTTGTCTTCCTTGAAAATTTTCATTCCAATAATGGGTATCCCTTCTTATTTGAACTGCATGCTAGAGATGGAATGGAAGTCTGGATAAGTTCATGAAATATTTTAATTGGACTATCATTCTATGTAAGGATTTTCACTCATAAATAGGGTAATGCAATCTAAATTAAAATATCTTTGTTGTAGTAGAACAACGGTTTGATTAAACCACCAGTACCTCCACCAGTGTTAAGAAAATACGATGTCTTGGCCAGTACCCGAACTTTTCGGGGTGGGACACAGGGTCGGCAATGTCCCGTAAATCTGAATTTTATAGTGACGGAAAAAGGGGAATAAAAAATGCTTTCTCTACTGCAATGATGTTGGGCTGGGTAGTCCAGGAGGCCGTGCTCACAATCTTCCTCGACAGAATGCACCTTACAGGTAAGGCGGTCACATTCTGAATGTTATTGTTTTCTTTTTTTTGTTGGTCGTGTGTTTGTTATGAGTCCCCTGTCCATGAATTGCTCAAGCTTTCTATGATTTGCTAAAGCTATGTTTTGTCAGAGGATTGTAAGACTCATCACACTGACACTTAGGGGAATGTATCTAACCATTTTCACGACCGGATCCATGTGCCCGTTTTTTTCCCCTTTTATTCTCTTTTTGGAATCTGACAACCTGGCCACAGGGCTGAGATACCCTCATTGAGGGCACACTCACACTACCACTTCCAAGAATTTATACAACTGCAATCACGTCCAAAACTTTGTTTCCTTTTTTTTTTTTCTTTTTGAGGTTCACGGCCCCAACTTTTTTTTTTTTTTTTTTTTCCGTGAGAGTACTAGAAAGAAAACGAAGTGGTACCCAGGCTCGACAAAACTCGGAGCGCAGTGAAATTCAGGGTCGGCAAAAACAGGCTCGGAGGTACTAGTGGCTTAAGACATTTCATAAACTCGTCCAGACTTCCATTCCATCTTGAACAAATAAATATAGTTGGAAAATAAAACTCATATAGATGCGAACTTATCAAATAAAATTGGAAATTTTAAAATTTGAATGATAATTTATAAATTTAAGGATTTTTTTTTGTAGAATGTTTTTTCAACTTCTATTCCTCGTGGGAATTTTTCTATTGTCTTTCCTTCACTCTCCTCTCCTCCATCTCTCCGTGCACGTCTTTTTTTTTCTCACTTTTTTCCTACTATCTCTCTGCCCAATCTAACCACAGATTCGCACTCGCCCCGGCCTAAAACCCTCGTCTCCATCTCCTACTCGGTCGATTCCATCAAGCATCGTGTGAGTTGGTTGCTCCTCGTGGCGCCCAGGCTCATTTTTCCACCATCTCTTCCTCGGAATGTATCTGGTGCAATTTACGCCTAGGTTCCCTTTGCGTCCCTTTTTAGCTCGTCTCCACAGTCGTCTCTCTCACCTCCTCGGCTAGCGCAACTCCGACAGCAGCAGACCCCACAACAACTGATAAGTTGCTGAACAGCTCCACCAGCTATCTCGAGGGAAACTTCGGAAGGGATCGGCTACTAGTCGGTCGGATTAGTCTTTTGCCCCTATGCCCAAGTCCGATGAAAGATTACCCAACAGCGGGTCGGTGCCAATCGGCGCGTTAACCCGGACACCAAAGGGGTGCTGATACAGACAACAGGGCGGGAATCATGGAAGTCGAAGTCTGTCGAGGAGCATGTAACAACTCACCTGCCGACTCAATCAGCCCCGAACAAAAAATGCTCCGATGCTTCGACCAGTGGGAGGGCACGAACCCGCTGCAGATCTTGGTGGTAGTAACAAATATTCAAATGGGAACTTTGAAGGTCGAAGTGGGACGGGTTCCACTGGACCAGCTAGGCGCTCAACACAGTTGCGCACCTCCCTACTGTGCTCTAGGTCGCTCTGCCTAGGCACAATTCGCCATCTTTCGGGTCCCAACGGCATACCCACACTCAAGCTTCTCCCAGCAATCACCGGTTGGCGGACGACACACCCGCAAAAGGCCCCTGCCACTTAGGTTTCTTCCACCTCGTGGGCTAAATCACCCATCGGCTCACATGCACGTTGACTTCCTCGGTCCTCATCTTCAGACTGTGTGATAGAAGGCTCTTACCAGCATCCTGAACACACCCGCGCCCTGTAGGTCAGCCAAACAAGGCGAGCGCACAAGGTCCCCGACTATCTCGACATCCCCGGTACGTAGGCTCAAAGTTAGAGTTCACACCATCTGAGCCAACTCGTCAATCCCGTCGACGGCCCCTAAATCCTGACTTGGGGAGGGCGAACAAATAAAAGCAATAATAATGACAATAATAATAATAATAATAATAATAATAATAATAATAATAATAATAATAATAATAATAATAATAATTGTTAGTACAGTGTCGGCCCCGCAAACAGCAAAATCATAGGGAATAGCCTAGCCGGGCCCTCAACCCTTTGGTTTCCTCTCGCAGCTCCCATACTCCTGCAAAGTCGCCCGCTGGCCTCAGTCCTTGAGTTTCCCGGATGAAAGTCCGACACCGTAACCAATAGTGCTAGGCCCAAGGTTGAGTTTAGCACTAGCGGAAACATATAGGCTAGTACGACGTGACGCACGGGTCTACTGAAACGCTCCAAAGCCACACCTCAGCCTATCAACTAAGTCCACGACCGTCAACCTCCTGCGTCTACCGCGCATTTATTCCCCCGCACACTCCAACTACTGCCCAAAGTCTGGCTACATTATTGTCGATCTTGCCCTTCGTTATGAACGCACATGGCGTGGTCAAGCGTACCAAAAACAAAAAAAAAAACATTTAATCCTAAATTAATCGAAGATAGAAATTTGGTCGACAACATACGCCGGTTTTACAATCATCAACAAAAAGAGAGATCACGCGCACCTTAAATCTGCACGCCCATACACACTCTACCTTTAGTCAACCATTCAATCCGCGTAAGAAAAACAACACCGCGGCGCGGTGTAATCAAACTTTAAACCAAACCTATTTTTTCTGTCACTTGCAAAAACCAGGGCGGATACCTTCGTAAGAGTATTTGCACTGACACCGCGGTCCTGTGGTGGTGGTGGTGGTGGTGGGGGGGGGACTAGTAAGAACATTGAAACCAGTGACTTCGGGGAAGACCCTCACGATGTGGAAGTCACACTGATACTCTAAGGAATGTATCTGGCCAGCATGTGGGGAACGTGATTACTAATGTTATGGTGCTCTGCCCCCGAGGCAGGGGGGATTTTGCTGGGGCAGCCAACTGCCTCACCCACGTCATACT
The DNA here is from genome assembly GCA_003427395.1 of Chara braunii. NCBI lineage: Eukaryota > Viridiplantae > Streptophyta > Charophyceae > Charales > Characeae > Chara > Chara braunii. Next base: position 1,903,941 of record BFEA01000222.1, read on the forward strand.
CGCAACTGCAATGTAGCATCTTGTACTGCACTGCGATAGTAGCATAAAGGAAGTTGTTTTTTTTTTATCCTTCATTCGTTTTTCATGTGGACAGATACCCTCACTAATGGTACACTCTCACCAACACCTCATAGAATATCTGACGGCTATCACGGCGCGTGGGGAAATTATTTTTTTTTCTTTTTTCTTTAGAACTTTGAAACCAGCGACTTCAGGAACGACCCTCACGAGGTGAGCGCTCTAAGGAGTGTATCTGGCCAGCATGTGGAGAACGTGATGCTGTTTTTTTTGTTTTTTTTTTCGTTTTTGGTTTCTCGTTGGTGCTCTGTCGACGAGGCAGGGCGGTTTCCACTGGGGGCAGCCAACTGCCTCACCCATATCATATCACACCTGCATTGTAGCATCCTGTATTGGACCACGACAACAACATAAGGGAAGTTTGTTTTTTTTTGTCCTTGATTCGTTTTTCATACGAACAGATGCCCTTACTGAGGACACAGTCTCACCAACATCTCATAAAATATATTCGACGACTATCGCGGAGTGTGGGGAAGTTTCATATTTTTGTCCTTTTTCTTTTTTTTTTCCTTTTTTTTTTTTCTATTTGGGACGTAACGGTCGTGAGTACCAGTCTAGAAATAACGATAGGACCCCACTGGCTGGTGGTCTGGAAAGCGGTTTGGGGGAAGGCCAGCGAGAGCAGAGAGCGATCAGAACAGGGGACCCTACCGTCACCGCAAAAATGTGGAGTTGTGGGCCCCGCGGTATCTTCTGAACAGGAAAGTCGACCCCGAAGTCTCCCGAAAAGGAAAGCATGTCCGTTTCGTTTGTGTTCCTGGGTCTAGGCGCATAGGCATACGGCCTGTTCCATGTGCACCAACGTGAGACGGGGTGGGTAACGTCGTAGTGTGAACAGGTGAGGGTGTGAGACAGTCGATTGTCCCAATGGGAGAGGGGGGGGCTCATGCACGAACAGACAACTGCATACAAGGAAGAAAAGAAGGATGGTGTAACGACCGCATTTTTCAAATGCTTGCTTTATTGTGCCGTTGTGATGTGATCGAAGGTGCGATTTCTCGTTGACGGTTCGTGTCACCGTCCGTTGTGCCGTCTCCCAATCGTCAAGAACGAAGGAGAAGTGTATTGGGAGGGGGTGGAGATAGGATAGGCAGGGCAGGGTGGCCTGTCGAGCAGAGTCATGGACGAGGAGTGTGTTTTTTGGGGTGGCCGTCATGCAGTGGGTCGTCGTAATGTAGCAGTCATGGTTATGCTTGAGGTGGCTTCTCTTTGGCAATTGCGCGACAACGAATTGGCGATGTCCATGTTGATGCTAGGCAGCGGCGTTTGCCATAGCCTTTCCATGTTGTCCGCCTTGTCGACCAGTATCAAGAACCGCATGCAGGCAGGAGGAGAGTGTGAGTGCTAGAAAGGAGTGGCGGTGTGTGGAAGGACCTGCAGCGCCAGGGGAAACGATATGAGAAGGTGTTCATGAGATTTTGCAAGCTACTACATCCTGTTTTCAACGACATTCTGCAGTGTATCGGATGTCATATCCAGCGAGCTACGATAAATTGGAGACAATCATTGCCCGTGGAGCAAAAGTTTGCTTGTGTGTTGATAAGGTGGGCAACGATAGGGTTTTACAGACATTCTGGTTATGGTCTGGGTATGGGACTCATAAGCGCCTTGTGGAGCAACAACGATGTCGTTGAAGCGATCATCAGGGAGTATGGGAACATCTTGGCTTTTCCAGAGGGGGGTCACCTACAAGAGGTCATGGACGACTTTGAACGAAAGGGTTTCCCTGGTTGTGTGGGTGCAATCGACTGCACACATTTGTACATAGAAAAGTCGAGGAATGAGCACGCTGGATGCTACTACGACTGAACAGGCCAATTCTCCATCATTGCACAGGTTGTGTGCGATCACAAGTGCTCTGGATGTGTACATGGGTTGTCCCGGATCATGGCATGATGTTAGAGTCCTCAAACTTTCAACACTCACCAGCGACTACGACAAAGGGGTGGGTATTTTACACAGCGAGCCTGCCACACTTCATGATGGGAGCAACATTTATCGGTACCTATTGGGTCATGCCGATTATCCGTTGTTGTCTTGGATTATGACGGCGCATCCTGCTAACATACTTCGCACTCCCGAACAAGTGGTGTTCGATGACATGCACATGACGACGAGGAGCGGTATAGAACGCACATTTGGTCTTCTGAAACGGATTTGGACGAATTTCGGGCGTCGGCACATCAACAATTTGAAGACAATCTATACGGAGTTCATAAGCTGTTGTATACTCCACAACATCTTGTTGGATTACAAGTTGGATATCAACGGTTTGGTTGGTGCTTACAACGATGATTCCGATGGTGACTCTGATGACGAGTGTCCACACCCTTCTCCAGCCCAGCCACTACAGTATGAAGGGAACGCCATTGCGGATCACATAGTGAAAGTGTATGACTTGGAGGCGTCGAAGACCATCAGGACAAGACGTGTTCGCTATGTCACCCATCATGCAAGACTGCATGGGCCCTCGGCTCCAAGTCCGTGGCTGTGATGCTGCCGTCTTGCCTGTTTGTAGCAGAACGATCTTGGGGGGTAGGGCGGAGAGGGAAACATACATGCTGCTACATGGATATACAGGCACAGAGACAGATAGATTGATAGATTGATAGATTGATAGATTGATAGATTGATAGGTAGGCAAAAGCAGGCATACATAGAGAGGCCGATTATCTGATGTGGGGCATCTGTGTCGCGTTCTTGTCATTGAACAGCCTGTGACAATCTTCATTGATTGTTGCATTGCATTGTAGTTTGCAGTTCTATTTTTTTTTGTCATTTATGTGGACGATTTTTTTTTTTTTTTCATTTTTTTTCCCGACAACACTCTCATGTTTGTCGTCGTTTCACGTTCGTAGTCTTCACTTTCGTGTGAGTTGACCTCCCTCCCTATTGCCCATGTTATCAACCAACGAATGATGCAAAATTTGCAATAGTTCGCCAGACATGCAGAGAGTCATCTCACATGCAATGCGAAGGTAAGAAACGAATGAAAATAAAATGCAAGAACTCCAAAAATCAAACTGTTATAAAAAGAACCTCAATTCAAAAAGAATCATCCATGTCCCAATCTTTTGTTCTGTGAAAAGTGAACATATGACGATAATGACAACAATAACATTCACAATTATGCACAATGATGGGCAAAAACCGTAAAAAATACACCCTCAAAACACCATGACCTGCCAACTCTTTCCTCCCTCTCTCTCTCTCTCTCTCTCTCTCTCTCTCTCTCTCTCTCTCTCTCTCTCTCTCTCTCTCTCTCTCTCTCTCT
>BFEA01000222.1:1917939-1928179 GCA_003427395.1 Chara braunii
GGGGTGTGAACCGACAGTCTGTAGAGTTTTCCGTCTGGTGTGGATGAATGATAGTCTACTTTGATTTTGGTTAATGTAGATTATCATTTACAGTGTAATCAGTGAGGGGATTCTGCAGACTGTTGAGAGTTCAGCCTCCTGATGAGTCGGTGAAACTCCGACGAAACAATTTGTCACAGCCCCTCGTTTGTTGTCCTCTTCTCTCTCTCTGCCTATGGTTTACCAAGCAGTTCTGTTTGTGACGATATAATATATATATATATATATATATATATATATTACTCAACGTCACATATTAACTAAGTAATAATTCATGTCACAATCTTTTTTATCCATATAGATCCTTGAAGAGCGCACTGATCAAAACAGGTCTCCCTGTCATAAGCAAAACTCTTCAAAGAACAGAGGAGAACATCAATGAAGACAGATTTTGTTGCCGCAGACGGGCTCCTCTTCATCAGAAGAAAATGTTGATCAAGACAGGTTTCCCTAGCGCAGACAAGTTCCTCTCTTCCTAAAGTTGAGAACAGAATGCTGATCAAGACAGGTTTCCCTGCCGCAGACGAAGTGCTCTCTCTTAATCTTTGAAAAGAAATCTGATCAAGACAGATTGCTCTGCCGCAGATATACCCTTCAAAGATCGAAGGAGAACTCTGATCAACACAGGTTTCCCTGCCGCAGACGGACTCCTCTTCATCATAAGAAAATATCGATCAAAACAGGTTTTACCTGCCGCAGACAAGTTTCTCTCTTCCTAAAGTTGAGAACAGAACGCTGATCAAGACAAGTTTCCTTGCCGCAGACGAACTACTCTCTCTTAATCTTTGAAAAGAAATTTGATCAAGACAGATTGCTCTGTCGCCGATATACCCTTTAAAGATCGAAGGAAAACTCTGATCAAGACAAATTTTCCTGCCGCAGACGGACTCCTCTTCCATCTTTGAAGAGAAGGTTGATCCAGACGGGTTGCCCCGTCGCAGACCAACCCCTCAAATTTCATATAATGACCTAAACGAAGGACAACGTCGTTTAAGACAGGTTACCCTGTCACTAACGAGCTCCTTTATTGATTTAAGCTGCGACATGAAATTACTAGAGTGAAATTTACTATACTTCATACCATGTCAAATGTTAATGATCTTTCTGTGATATGCGTCTAGGAGTGGTGTAATCCTCTTCAAGGGATAGCATCTCAACATCAAGCCTCGCTTTAGATTCAAGCCTCGCCACATTCCCTCCGATTCTGGTGGTTCAAATACTCAGCAATTTATCAGTATGAACAGGATAGTCCGACCCTTACTAAGTCTGATGTGAGTTACCAGCTCACCTTCTTTCCCAGCAAGGCGGACCCGATAAAAACGATCGAGCTTGGGTCGTAAATCCAAACCCAACTTTCTCAGCGGTAACTATCTTGGCCACCATCAAAACTGATGAGCACCTTCAACACCTTCATCCCTTTCAATGATAGTGTAGTGTTCCTTCCTTAAACCACATAGGATCCGAATGACAACATCCCACTATGGACCAGGAGTATAACTCAGGCGCAGGTCTCACTATCACCTACAGAGCTCACAGTTTTATCGCAAAAACACTTTGAAATGATAGCAAACAAGATCTCAAACTATAATGTTAAATATATAACTCAAATACATGTCTTATGGATAAAGAATACACATCCAAAATCACATCCATAAGGCAAACACGTCACCATCCCGGCCAAGAGTCAGGTTGATCTAAAGGAGATATCATATATTCCTGCACTTGTCCATGATGACAAATACAATAACAAAATGTAACAATTTGCATCATAATTCATGACGTAAATCAAAAGATCTCATTGAATATAACAACTTAAATCAGGACATTTATAGAACAATCTCACCCAAATCCGATTTATGAAAAAACGATAGTACAAAAAGTTATGATCCCACACAAAATTACAAAGTTTGGTAAAAAATAAAAATAAACACTTATTTTTTTTTCGACTTTCGATTCCTTACACCTGCTTAAAGTATGTCTGATTCTACCACATTTTTTACACATAATGTTTTTCTAATACTCTCTCCCTCTCTTTGTTCGCTGCTCTTGTCGATCTTGAGACACTAACTTGCAACACTCCTCCTTCTGAAAAGTTAGCGTTGAGAGGTCATTTAAACAAATTTTCCTATTCTGTTTACTTATAACATATCGATCCACCATTGGTTGTTTGCTTCCTTGCTCTTCTTGCTGACGCTTAAGGCGTAAGCCCTTCTGAATGTCTTTCACCATTCCTCTCACTTTTGAAAGCATTGAAATAAGAGTTGAATCCCTCTTCGTTTTATTACCTCGAAGTTCCCCCTCAGACTTTAGCAATCGAAGTTGCAGACGAAGGACCTGATCAAAGTTCTCATTATTGAAATTCGAACACATCCTCGCCTAATCTGACTCGCCGGTTACCCCACGGATAAGCTCCTGCTGCTCTGCCTCAGAAAATTTTGCAAGGAAATCAAAGTAATTTTTGTTTATTTGTTAAACCCTGTATCCAATCAGCAGTCCTTTCATAGTAAAAAATGAACTTCTCTTCTACTACATAAGCATCCCGCTTGATATTTTTCAAGTCTTCTAACGTTGTTAATTTATCCCCGAGCCAAAACTTCATTAACATGGCGTCTCGAAACTCCAACCATGTTGATGCTTTGGCTATTTTTTGAACTACATCCACAAGATTTTTTTCAACATATCTCAGAACTCGTTGCAACATTTTACGATCATTCCATTTATTGACAGATGCAAGTTACTCAAATTTATCCAGAAAAGTGGAAACAAAGTTGCCATCAAAAAGAGGGGTTTCTACTTTTGGCATATTTTCCCTCTCTGCATCCATCTATTCTAGGAGATGAACTATCCTTTGAAGATTCAATATATCTCTATCTTGATGATCACCTTCGCTTCCACTCGTTGCGTCCATTTTTCCTAGCTATAATAGAAAATCAAGTGGAACATTAGTCTAACTCTAAACAGTTTAATGCAATTCCTTAATCCTACTCCACATTCGTTCAACTATTACATCTCTAATTCTTCTCTCATCCCTTTCAACCACGATGATTGGAGAATTCGTCCAGTCAAGCCAGATTCCCTCCTCGTTTCTATTAACAATACCTTTTTCCACATTCAATTTGAAATGTCTGCAAAATTTTATATTGTGGTCACTTAGAGAACAATAGACACATTTCAAAGACTTATAGTAGGCTAAAGTCTGCCTTTTCCTTTCCTTCCTATTTAGTCGTTCACCATGCATATGAGTTGGCGACTTGGCATCCGAAGCGGTTGAAGTATCTCCCCGAGATTCACACGGTCTGACATTTCCGACTTCCTTGTCCCGACGATTGGTTCCTTGACCCCCTTGAACCAAGTTACGCACAATTTTCTCAACCTTAGTGAGTTTGTGATAATGTTTGAACTGCTCGCCCTCACGTCTTTCATCACTATTGAAATCTCATTGTTTTCTCTTCCCCTTTCTATCTCCGCCTATACATGACTCAAAAAACTTAGCAATCATTAGTCTCTCGAAATTATTCAAACTTTTGGCTTCAGAGACCAACTTTGCTATATCATCACGCATGTCTATATGCACCCATGACATCACTCTCTTCAACATCATCTACTCACTCCAGTCATGAGTAGTGGCCAATTGTTTGAATTTTGAAAGAAATTGTACAACATTATCTTCATTGAAAATTGGTACATCGATCTTAGGAGCAGTAGTTTCTCTTTCGATCTTGTCTCCGAGCGTCTCAATCAACTTCTCCATCTTGTCTCAAAGATCGTCATTCAGCCTGTTACCTTCCGCCATCTCGCTATGAGAAGATTAACCTGCAAGCGATAAGGCATAAAGGTAAGAAGTCGAAATGAGTCATAAGGCCTATTAAATATCAATCATGTCTATCTTCGAACGATAAAAAGCAAAATAAATTATTTAAATACCCGAGTGTCGTTCCGCTAGGAACAACAGTAGTTTCCCGTTATCCCCGGCAATGGCGCCACCTATCGAGCGCATCGACCCCCACCTTTCCTCGCGAAAAAAGTGGGAGCCCTCCCGGCCATGTCACGCAGGAGTTACAACAAAAAGCATACCACAGGGACAACTCGGGGACGACGCATAATTAATCCCGCGGACCGCCGAGACGGTCGCAGTCGTGTCGTCCCTTTGCCACTCTAGCCGGGTGCGCCAACTGTACATCCCGCGGTCCCCTACGACATGACAGGTTCCCGCGGGGCATAAGCTTGCTTCCCTAAGGGGTTGCCACCACCCTTAAGGGGGTATCCCTACCGAGCTACCGACCCACATGCGAAAGTTTTTAGATGTACTTGCAGAGGTGGGTCGACCGAGGGTGTTTGCTCGCTCGCTGTAGTATAGGTACGCGCGATTAAAATGCCTATTGAACTCGGACGTCGTCCGTTCCTTAGGGCGTTGATCTCCTAAGTACGAAACGTACGCCGGTCGACTAGGACGGTCTCAACCAAGTGTGAAACCCCCAATATCCTAGTCCCTTTGGTCACCAATTAAAAAGAAAGACATAACAACCACATATAGTTAAATAAAAAAAGAATCGACCGTATTCGACATGAATATATATCCAATCTGAAATGATAACCGAACGAATGTAAATCATCATTAGATACATCCAATAACACAAGATCAAAATAAAATCCGAGCACCCCGGGTCGAATTCCACAAACATCATACAGCCGTCAATGAGAAGTTGACTTTCAACAATAACCTCAATACAGCCGACAAAGTGGTCGATCTGTCTTAGTTTCGGCTTGATGAGATGCGCTGCCAAAGTTATTCATTCCATCCTACCGTCGACCTAAGATTGAACACGCACACCCCCGTCTTCATACGTTTATCAATCTTCTTGGATGACGAGCTGTTTTGCGGATGATTCTTGATCAGGGGCATTGCTTGAGGTGTTGCATGCCTCTCCCTCTAGGAAGTGGTATGGGGTACTCCTCCTCCTCGCCCGAGCACAAGTCTCGGATATCTGAAGTCGGGCCGTCTCCACCTAATCGGCAAAGTACCCCCCCCGTAGAACAGTCCACTCTAGGTCGATAACAGGGTCGGCTCCTAAAGCAACGAACCCTCACCCCAGATGCTTCCTAAAGAAAGAGAATGTGTTCACAACAAGTAGATTTTCAGTTATCCCTTTCGTCTCTTGCCCAAGGTAACTCAAACGAAAATAGTTATAAAAGATAGAGAATGAGAATCATTTAGACAGATAAAAGTCATTCAGAAAAAAAAGGTCAATCTTTGAAAAAAGGCTACGTTCATTTGACCTTATTTGCTTTATTTGATTCGAATTCGTTTTACGGTGCGCGCAAAATTGTCATTTTTCAAAACAATCAACCCTTTCCGGCATGCACGCAGGGGAGAAATCAAAAGAAGACACTTTTTTTTTATTTTCTCAAATAGGCATAATCAATCTCCTTTGCAAACATCCTTCTACCTACCTGCAGAATACGTAGAGACAACAAGTTCAAGAGAAAACCAGTACAATCCCATGCCCAAGTCAAACCTTTTCATTCACATGCACGATACGCACGACTTCCTCTACCTTTTCAACAAACATTCAATGAACAGGGTCAAGCAAAGTGTTAGTTCACATAGATGTGAAGGGAAATCTGAGTTAATCAACTGACTGACCTGGAGTGAAGTGGTGTCGAACGCGCCCTGACTCACTCAAGAAAGCCAAGAAAGAATATACTTGTCGCCAATGAAAACTGCAGTCCCAAGGCAAGTCTCAAGCCAACTGCTTGTCCCAGTTTGTTCCCGACTCGCAAGTCCTAGATGCGGTAGTCCCAGATTCGATGGCGGCAAGTCACACGAGTCCCAAAAAAAATGTTGCTTTCAAGATAGTCCCAATCGGCACCACGTCTGTCCCAACTGGCACCACGTCTGTCCCAATCGGTCCCCAGTGGTCCCTGATGGTTCTACGTCACCAACATTCGCTCCTCACGCAGACTTCATAGTGCGCCACACGCCAACTTCCACCATGTCACGTTGCCGCCACCACATACACCAACTCTCATAGCACACCCTCATCAAACAAAACAGACGTCGCGCCGTAGAAAAAAAACTTCGGCGCTATCGTGTCGCAAATTCGGCAACACTTCCCCGCCAAAAGAAAATCAAATGCCGCCGCGCCACAAAACCCGGCAGCACTTCCTCGCCAAAAGAATCAAGTGTCGTCGCGCTGCAAATCTGGCAGCACTTCCCCGCAAAAAGAAAATCAAGTATCGTCGCGCCACAAATTCTATAGCACTTCCCCGCCAAAAGAAATCAAGTGCCGCCTCGCCGCAAATCCGGCAGCACTTCCCCGCCAAAAAAAAATCAAGTGTCGCCGCGCCGGAAATCCGGCAGCACTTCCCCACCCAAAAGAAATCAAGGGCTGCCGCGCCGCAAATCCGGCAGCACTTCCCCGCCTAATGAAAAACAAGTGGCTGTCTCACCTCAGCCACACACTTACGGTGGCAGTTGTGCTCAACTGCCCCTCTCTTTTTATCCCTTTTCCCTGCACTCAGCCCCACACTGAGTGCAGGTTCAGCGCGAAAATCGTTGTCTCCAGCCAAGGTCCCCTCACCACCTCTTTAGCTCCCCAGCCTCTGACCTGAGTCAAATTCAGGCCAGTTTGGCCTGTATCTGGCCGTAGCCACGGCCACAATCATGGTCGTGGCTTTTTCTTCTTTCCCTTCCTCTCCTTTTGCCTTCCCAACTCCCTTTTCTTTTGCCCTCCCCCTGAAAACGGGGAGGGAAGTTGTCCGGTTGGGAGAGGTAGGTCCTCCATCTCCCAGCCTCCCGTTTTTCTCCCTTCCTCCCTCTCTAACTCCCCAACTCCTCCTCCCTCACGCGAGGCAACACTTCCTCCCTCTCTAACTCCCCTAACTCCTCCTCCCTCACACGCAGCAACACTGGCTGCGAGATTGAAGATCGCAGGGTCGAAAATATTCGCCCCTAAATGAAGTGGGAGCCTGGTGTGCTCCCACACAACCCATATGACTGTTCTCCCAACAATGAGGCACAAATGATTCGTTTTCTTTCCCTTTTTTTTTTTTTTTTTTTTTTTTTTATTTAAAATTTTTTGATGAATTTCTATTTAACCCTGAGACAAAAGTTGTTCAGTTTATTTTCCTGCATAACATTTTTTTTTTTTGGATTTTTTTTTTTTTTTTTTTTTTTTTTTTTATGGAAATTTGTTTGTTCCCTCTGGATACTTTCCCGTTCGTTGAGCTTTCTACTCGTAGAAACGAGACAACCAAAATCTAAAGAAGAACCAAAAAAAAAAAAAAAACTATTTACCTGCAACAACGACTGGCCGTTTTCAACAGGCGCCTGCTGTTTCTTCAGGGGACACCAAGTCCCCTGCTACTTTGGTGGGCGCCATCTGGCGCTGTCTGCTTAGTTTAGATTTTTTTTATTTTTTTTTTGTAATAAAACCTTTGGGTTATGCCAACAGCCACGAACTGCTGAAATACAAACCCGAATTCGATTCCCTTCGGGGAATCGAAAAACAATTTGGCCAGTTCTTGATTCGTGCGTATCATCCTTTGCGCAGGGGCCATGTTGTATCCGCGCGGCTGTTTTTGGCCGTGAGATCTGATGATCTCGCTAGCGAAATCAACCGCGCCTCATGTTCCTTCCGGTGGGCTGCTCCAAAAGGAGCCAGCCCAATAGGGTGCTTCAGGTTCGATCCCGGTATTTGTTGGGTGATAGCTTGATGCTATAACCTACTGGGTTAGCTCCTATTCACGAAAGTTAGACCCGGAGCTCTTCTATTTGAAGAGCTTCTGCCCAGTAGGTCACCCAGCCTCGGGACTGGGCAGCCCCAAACTGCCTCACCTTGGCAAACAGTCGTCGCCCCGCCATCTAACCGGCTGGGGCTTAGCCCCGTGGGCCCGCTAAGCCACCACTATGGTCTACTGAGGCTCTGAATCATGCGACTTAACAGTCGCGCGTCATCATTTTAAGTAGGATAGGAGTTAGACTTAGTATTCCAACGCCCGTACGCCCCTCCGTACTCGCCAGACGCAGTTGGTGAGCAACCTCACTGTCGCTATAGCATGTCGCAGACGTTTGGACTTAAGCAAACATTTAGTCTCTTAGTCGTAGGTTTGGTCCGAATAAACTTTTGGCAATGTTAGTCTCATCAAGTCCTTCAATTCAACGAAAGAGTCGGATAGCGTCTGACGTTTAAAATCCCTGGAAAATACCCTTGTCAGGGTATTTGCCCCGACAACGGCATGAAAGTCAGGCTCAACAAAAACAGGGTCGGAGGTAGTGGTGGTATAATTGACTTACTGTGAGGGCACGGGTGCGCAGCCCGTAGTTTATATATCCTTGATTGATAAATAAGTCATTATTGGTGAGGTTTAGAAGTAGGGTGATTGTTGCATGAAAAATAGGAGTATTTGTGTGTTTGTGTCAAGATGTGTGTTTGTGTGATACTTAGGGTGTTCGTGTTTATCACCTCTGTTAGTGTTGACCCGCTGCTTTGCCACCATTTCAACCAAAACCTAGCGCGCGGTCCCACAGGCAGCTACCGGTCCCGCATTTTTCAAAGAAACTGCCACCCTCCCCCAAAGTGTCGTGCCTGCACCTGCCTGTATTTTTCGAACCTTCCAACGACCAAACGAGCCCGAGTCAAATCAACGACCAGTTTAATGAAGGACAACGAAAATGTCTGGGGGGGGCAAATGTCTCTGGGGGGGAAACATACCTCTGATGGGCTGCAAACTTTTCCACCTTGCCGATACTTTGCCATCGTTTCGACCAAAACCCAGCGGGTGGTCCCACGGGCAGCTACTCATCCCACATTTTTCAAAGAAACTCCCACGACCCCCCAAAGATCCACCCTGCCGCTACTTTGCCACTGTTTTGACCAAAACCCAATGCGCGGTCCCACAGGCAGCTACGGGTCCCGCATTTTTCAAAGAAACTGCCACCACCCCCGAAAGTGTTCGCAGCCCGTCAGGGGTGCGTTTTCCCTCCTTAAGACATTTTCGTCGTCCTTTGTTATACCGGTTGTTGATTCGGGCCCGTTTGGTCGTTGGAAGGTTCGAAAAATGCAGGCAGGTGCAGGCACGACACTTTGGAGGGTGGTGGCAGTTTCTTTGAAAAATGCGGGACCGGTAGCTGCCCGTGGGACCGCGTGTTGGGTTTGGTCGAAACGCGGCAAAGCAGCCTCAGGGTGGAACTTTGGGGGGGATGGCAGTTCCTTTGAAAAATGCGAGACCGGTAGTTGCCAGTGGGACTGCACGCTGGGTTTTGGTCGAAACGGTGGCAAAGCCCCAACAGGGTGGAAAGTGGAAAAGTCTGAAATCGGAAAGAGCACGGCCTTGGCCGCAGGTTGAAACGACACACCTGCATGACATTTGCAAGTGCATACTTCTAAACCTCACCAATAACGCCTCCTTTACGGGCTGCACACCCGTGCCCTCACGGTAAGTCAATCGTGCCTGCACCTGCCTGCATTTTTCGGACCTTCCAACGACCAAACGAGCCCGAATCAACTATCGGTATAACTAAGGATGACGAAAATGTTTCGGGGGGGAAATGTCTCAGGGGGGGGAAACGCACCCCTGACGAGCTGCGAATACAAATAGAAAGTATGTCATGATGGTCGCGGATGATATGGTGGTCCTTGGCCAGCCGGAATGACGGGGTAGGGGAAATGATGAGCAAAAAGGGTTCTATATCCACAACCTTGCTTCTATTTTCATTTCCTGTCCGTTCCCCATCAGTGTGTTCGCAGCCCGTAGGCTGCGCTACACCTCGTCGGCTTTTGTCGCTAGTGTCGTAGGCAACAACGGTCATCGCGTTGGTACCGGTAGCCTGTGTCGGTGGGAGATAGCTGGGAAGGCGGGCGGATTTGATAGAGGGCCGGAACTCGGTATCGGGAATTGCGGAGAGGGGCGGGGTCCAGTATTTGTTGGAGTGAATGCCCCGACCGGTACGTGGCTAGCCGGGGTTTTGTGAAGGCAGATTTACTTAGGTTCCGTTTTTTGGCGTTCGTGGTTGGCGGCTCACTGTTTCGAGTCGCTGCGGAGGTGCAGAACGGTATTGCGGAGGTGCAAAACGGTACCGCGGAGGTGCTGAAAGCAAATGTAACTCTCTCTCTCTCTCTCTCTCTCTCTCTCTCCTGTCTCTTATACACATCTAGATGTGTATAATGTCTTTCCTTCACTCTCCTCTCCTCCATCTCTC
>BFEA01000222.1:1943927-1954555 GCA_003427395.1 Chara braunii
GAAATTACGGTTTAAGTACAGTGACTATGGGTTCAATCGCACTTCGATAATTTATATACTACATACTTATTAAAAGACGTGACACTCAGTCTGTTCAGTGTGATTTAAGGATGGATTCCAACACTGTGACACTTCGATAATTTTTTATTCTATCACACTTCGACAATTTATGTGATTTTAAAGACGAAACTGACATGTCGTTGTCATACATTGAAATGCACTTGAATAAGACGTACTACACGTGACATGGTGTGAAGGCGAAACCAGTCTAAGATGGTTTATGTATGGATTTCAGCGCACTTTGACAAAAAATCATAAACCGATACGACATTGTCATATGAAACTGAAATTCATGTGAGTACCATGGATTCTGTCTCAGTTCAAGAAATGTCGTACCCATGAAAAATTAAAAGTCAAAAAGTGTACTGGTAATTAAAGTTCAAAATTGTACCGACACGTGCAAGAAATCGCAAATGCAAGATTGAAGTACGTCTACATTAAACGCTACAAGGCAACTGTACATTGAACTACGTATAAATTAAACGCTACGAGCCGCAATAATGTAAACTTTCTAAAACGCTATCATTTACAAAATTTGAAGTTCCTACCGATGTCCCCGCGTCCCTTTAGAACCAAACCCGTATAAGGCATTCATAGACGACCCGAAAACAAGGGTTTGTGGCTGTCCCTTCGTCGCCACCCCCGAGAACACCGAAATGTACATCATCCTTACAAACCTACAGGCACCCGCCAAGGACTTACCGATGGCGTCACGCACACAACATGTCACTTGCTCTACCTCATGCCACTTATGAACCTCATCAATTCGAATGACAATCTCCAAATCGGATTGTCCGTTCTCATACAAAAGGCGCAAATTCCCCATGCTGCGACCACAGACTCTCAGGTGGTTGCAAGAAACTAGCACTACAGCGTCTACCAAAGTCCGCTTTCGGTTTGAACATGCCACACATAACACTCTGCAGAAGTCGAAACCGGCCACAGACAACCGTATGCAACAATATGACACATCTTTTGGCTGTGACCCGGCACCACGTAGCGGATATACTTCCAAAAACGGATTGTAGGATGCACAATCCAACAACTCTTGTTTCAAGTCTGCAGACCACACCCGAGATAACCTCGTTATGTTGTCCAGGCGAAGGTAAAACCTGCTATTCTCTTCCTGCCTGAGCACGACGCGCAGGGACGGAAGTTGCCTGACACCAATGGCATAATGAGGTACTTTGATCAGACTTCCCCACTCCATTGCGGAAGCAAATTTGTAGTCCTTATGCCATGGGCATTTCCTTGCCAAGATGTCTCTATCCCATTCTACCTCGGACCACGCATCGATAGGCTTGTCAAAGAAAGGGACGACGGTCATCCACGGGTCGTTTTCGGTATCACCTCCCGAACCATGGAATCCGCATGCACAAGGGTGAATGGGAGATGCATAATCATGCCGATGGTCCATAACTCCTGTCGCACTCCCTACACAAGACATGAAATGCAAACAAAATGAAAATGAAATATCGAAATAGTAGAAAAATCGCCTTCATGATGAACTTGACTTCGAAAATTACTGAACCATCACCAACCATCTTAAAAAATTAAACCGTAGACGGTGGACAAAATTCGCTACGCAAAATTATTGCAACAATAATATGCTCCATTCTGAATTCTCGTCCCTTCAAACAGTTATTTTACAAAAATCTCACTCTCCCACTCTATCGGGCGGATGTGCACTAATCGCTTTTGTCCCCTCCATCTACACTCCCTTCACCAAATGGACCTTCACCAGATGGACTCAGATGGAGAAGTGCAACTTCAGCATTCAGTCGAACACTGGAAGGAATGACAAGTCCAGTTGTGAATGGTCTTGTACCACGGACCGGTCTCTCCCAACCAAAAGCGATCGAGTCAGCATCCTGCCATTGTGTCTGGTTAGTCATTTTCCGTTGTTTTTCCCATGCGTTCTTATACAGTTGTTCGAGCGACTTTGCTCTCCCAGTCGGCACCCAATATTCCACTAGCACTTGATTATAATTTTGCGAATTACAATCAACAACCACCCGAGAAAGAGCTTTGCCCACCCAGATTGGCACATCGCTGGACAGATCATCGTCGGAGGGGCGAAGGATAAGAAAAGTGCCCACGTCGACATGCACGAGGGGGTCGAAACTTGACTTCGGGCGATTTTTTCTTCGTCCAACAAACAGCGGTTCCCTATCATCGTCAATGTTGACACTGTGAGGAGAAGGTTGTTGATCGATTTCGGACAGCTGTGGTCGTGGCCAAAAACTTCCCTGGGGTTGTGAGGACAACCCGTTGGCGATGATCTCATCGCCATGTTTGATAACCTTCTCCCAATAACATAAAGCTGTTTCTCTCCTACTCACCTCATGGTCATTGTAAATGCACCACGTCGACCGCCTACTCTCCAGCAACGCGCGGAATCGAACAACACCATTTTTGCCATTCAAATAGTCATTTCGAGGAAGGGGTTGCACATGAGGCGGGTCAAACGGCCACGAAGGACCAGCATAGCTTTCATCAGGGTTTTGATTGAACCAAAAAATCGGACCTTCCTCGGGCAACCATTCTTCATCATCACAAAACTCCTTATACAACATGCCCAGACTATCTCCAACCATCAAAAATTTAAGCAAGTGCGGTTTTGAAATACCGGTAATGTCTGACGCAACACACGGGTCCACTATACTAATCCAATCTTCCATCGCATCGAGGAAAATACATTTGGGAGACTTTTTGTGGGATTGCTTTATGAGCTCGAATAACTCGTCCATAGTATAAGCGTCTACGTCTTTCAATTTCTTCGAGAAAATGCTGAAAGTAGCGTCAACGTCTGTATGGGTGTGTCCCACCAGCATGAAACCTATTTCTACCTCTTCAAAAACTTCGAACTTAACCAACAGTGCAGCCAGGGCACATATGTATTTGTTCTTGTTTTCCCGCCAACAACTATTTGCTTGAATGCGCAAAAACCGTGGCAGTGGCGTCCCGCTCCCTTGAATTTCGACAAGGGTTCTCATAACACAAGTAGCGACCGTGTTTGAATCGTGTTTGAAATACGAAAACCACGTGTACACATATATACTAGGTTCTCTGCCGTGTGCAATGACGCCTGTCAGATTAATCTTCATCATCATCTCGTGCCTAAGTGCTTTCGAGTAGTTCGCTTGACCAATATGGGGGATAGTTGTTTTCTTCTGATCCATGCCCTCAATGATGAGACACAAACGCTCGTTCAGACGAACCATGGAATCAGTTTTCGCTCGACTGTAGTCCAATCTGTGTTCAACTTGCCTCCTTTGGTGTGCTTTCATATCCTCTCGAACACGTTTTCGATCTCGAGGAAGAGCAGCATATTGTATATGTTCCTTCAGTTCATGACAGACGACGCACTTCATGAACGTGTTAGATTGCGCGAGGGAAACGTGGAAAAAGTGTTTCCGCCACAACTTATAAAAGTTGGACTCAGACACGACATCAAGGCCAGCGACCAGAAAGTCGGATTCGATGGACTCATAAATTGATCTCTTCGTGAAAGCAGCCGGGAGTCGAAGCTTCGGTCTGGAAACCCCACCTTGGTTAGCCACCTCATTCGGCATGCTATCTGCATAACACTCGATGAACGTTCTCATGCTGGCAAGCATGACGACCGTTTTATAGGTTGGCCTATATTTTTCCGTCAGGCCATGCTCGGAACGCACGTAGCCATTGTCGAAACGTTTTTTGTAGCTGTAAAATGTATTACGCGAGACACCGAGTACATTGCAGTACGCCCTGATGCACATTGAATGTTCCAACTCCACACAGCGGACACGTTTCTGTCCACTCTCATTTATTGTGAAATCCTTAATACTTTTCATCCACCACTCAGCTCGCTCTCCCGGACTCTTACTGTACAGTCCTTGTCTAACCTTTCGCACTTTCTCAGGCGACACGTCGTAACAACATCGAGCCTTGCAACATGCCATGCCGCGCACCATGAGCAGTCTTTTTCCGGACAGCATGTTTCTCGCTCTTTTATACTGTTCTTTCCTCCTAGCGTTCCTATTAGCCATGCTATACTTTCGCCTTTCGCCTGACAGAGGTGCGGGCAAAATCTGCAGTATCGCCCTTCTCTCTGCATCACCCCTGCCAGACGATTCCGACCCAGACTCGCTCTGACTTGGAATCGCATCATCACTTCGCATATGCGTTGGACTCGCCCGTGCTGTGGAAAGCTCCTTCGAAGAATAGTCGGTGACAACCAAGTTCGTAGTACTGGAGCTAGCGCGAAGCAAAGGTCCACTGGAATGGGACCGTTGTCCAGACGAGTAATCAGTGGCCACCAACCGCTCACTCTCGTCATCAGACGATGCGTAAGAAACACCCATTGGCACGCAACTGCTGTGCACCGAAGCTGTGGGGTGCACCTCGCCAGGAATGTGGAACTCTATTCGGGAGGTAGACGGTTCTTCGGCCGCGGATGTTGTTGCCAATTCTGTAGGCAGTTGGATGCAACCTCCAAAGCTCTCACGAAAAGCGAGATTTCGTTTTCTGGGGAAATCCGCAGCTGACTGTTGGAACGGCGAACTGTCCGAAGAGGTCGTCGGGGCCAACTCCAGGTGTTGTAGCTGGCAATGCAAGTCGACGGCTTGTTCAGTTTCCATAGCCCGGTTCATGCAGCCATTCGCCGAGCCTTTTTCGGCGCCGTCATACAACTGTCGGTGCAACGGATGCAATTCCCGTCAGCGCAATGGATTATTCTCTCTTGTGCGGGTCGAACGGGTCATTCGAATTCGTGTCCACACCCTGCAAAACAGCGGAGCAAACTGTAAGCACGGTCAGATTTACGCGTTGAGGGCACAAAGTTCGCCAGGATCCGAATTTGGCAGGTGCAGGAGTAGCAAGGAACCTGTTTTCGCGTGGCTTATGTCAGTGGAAGGTAGCGCACGTGGGTGCACACAAGTAACGCTATGTTTGGGCGAACAGAAGGAAGGCTCTGTTGTCGGTGAACGATGGCACGCGCAGAACAGTGGTGGATGCACCACGACATAATTCGGCGTAGCGCGACCCCAAACAGACCCCTATAAACACTGATTCTCACCATCGTCTAAGCGAGCTCGTGTGGTGCTCCATTCGCTGGCACTAGTGCAATAGCGACCCCCGATTCGCGCGCCGGGACCGTCGACGTGCGACAACGCAAACCGGACAGCACGCAGAAACACAAGCATGTCTGCGTCAAGACTTCGCACACCGCAATGGTCAAAACCCTTGGGGGGCAGAAAAGATCGTGGGTGCGAAAAATTGCTCGCCTTCTGAAATGCCCTTGAAAGGGTTTATGGGGGTTGACGACGGTGACAACGGTCGTGTCCCTTACTTTTGGCAACCCCCATGAACCCCTTCAAGGACATTTCAGAGGGCGAACAATTTCTCGCACCCGCAGTCCTC
The DNA here is from genome assembly GCA_003427395.1 of Chara braunii. Lineage (NCBI taxonomy): Eukaryota > Viridiplantae > Streptophyta > Charophyceae > Charales > Characeae > Chara > Chara braunii. Next base: position 1,949,391 of record BFEA01000222.1, read on the forward strand.
TCTCAATCAACTCACATTTGAAACTCCAGGCGCCATGCGAAGGACGGATAGATTTGCGCCGATCCTCAAAGTCCGCCAGGATCCGAACTTGGCGGATTTGCCTGCAGCGAGTTACAGGTTTTCGCGCGGCTGCAGGTATCGGAACGGGTGGATGACGTTTGCACAGAAGCAGGCGATGCTCGGCCGCACCGCATTTCAGGGCGGCGATGAACGAAGATCCACGGCACATCGGAAATGCACCCGGCCAATGACACCGTTGTCAACCCCAATAAACCCCTTTCAGGGCAACTCACAAGGCGAGCACTTTTCCGCACTACCAGGCCGCCGGCATTGAAGACGGACTGGGCAGTCCAAGCTGTTGAAAATAACGGTCAGATTTACGGGGAGCCTGTAAGTTCGCCGGGATCCGAATTTGGCGGGTACAGGAGTAGCAAGGAACCTGTTTTCGCGCGGCTTGTGTCAGTGGAAGGTAGCTCCAGTTGGTGCACACAAGGAACGCTATATTTGGGCGAACAAAAGGAAGGCTCTATTGTCGGTGAACGATAGCACGCGCAAAACAAAGGGTAGTGGTGGATGCACCACCACACAATTCGGCGCAGCACCCCAAACAGACCCCTATAAACACCGATTATCACCATCGTCTAAGCGAGCTCGTGCGGTGTTCCATTCGCTGGCACTAGTGCAATAGCTATCGAACACGAACATCTCCACTGCGCAGACAAGAAAAATGCAGAAAAGGATGAAAGAACCTCCCTTAAACCCTTCCAAACATTGATTCGGCCAGTCGAGAAGGCGACCCCTGATTCGCGCGCCGGGAACGTCGACGTGCGACAGCGGGAACCGGACAGCACGCAGAAACACAAACATATCTGCGTCAAGACTCCGCACACCACGACGGTCAAAACCCTTGGGGGGGCAGAAAAGATCGTGGGTGCGAAAAATTGCTCGCCTTCTGAAATGCCCTTGAAGGGGTTTATGGGGGTTGCCTTCGGTGACAACGGTCGTGTCCCTTATTTTTGGCAACCCCCATGAACCCCTTCAAGGGCATTTCAGAGGGCGAGCAATTTCTCGCACCCACAGTCCTCTCGCAATCAACTCACAGTCGAAGCTCCAGGCGCCATGCGGAGGACGGATAGGTTTGCGCCGATCCTCAAAGTCTGCCAGGATCCGAACTTGGCGGATTTGCTTGCAGCAAGTTATAGGTTTTCGCGCGGCCGCAGGTATTGGAACCGGTGGATGACGTTTGCACAGAAGCAGGCGATGCTCGGCCGCTCTACATTTCGGGGCGTCGATGAACGAAGATCCACGGCACACCTGAAATCCACCTGGCCAGTGACACCGTTGTCAACCCCAATAAACCCCTTTCAGGGCAACTGACAAGGCGAGAACTTTTCTGCACTACCAGGCCGCCGGCATTGAAGACAGACTGCGCAGTCCAAGCTGTTGAAAATAACGGTCAGATTTACGGGGAGCCTCTACGTTCGCCGGGATCCGAATTTGGCGGGTGTAGGAGTAGCAAGGAACCTGTTTTCGCGCGGCTTGTGTCAGTGGAAGGTAGCGCCAGTGGGTGCACACAAGGGACGCTATGTTTGGGCGAACAAAAGGAAGACTCTGTTGTCGGTGAACGATAGCACGTGCAGAATAATGGGTAGTGGTGGATGCACTACCACACAATTCGGCGCAGCGCGACCCCAAACTGACCCCCATAAACTCGATTCTCACCATCGTCTAAGCGAGCTCGTGCAGTTTTCCATTCACAGGTACCAGCGCAGGAGTTTATCAAACTCGGACATCCCCACTGCGTAGACAAGAAAAATGTAGAAAAGGATGAAACCCTCTGGGGGCAACAAAGATTGACGGCACACAGACAAGGGACACGGCCGCTATCACCGTCGGCAACCCCCATAAACCCCTCGAAGGGCATCTCAGAAGGTGAGCAATTTTTCGCACCCACAGTCCTCGCGCAATCAACTCACACTTGAAGCTCCAGGCCTCATGCGAGCACTTTTGCGTGCCCGGAGGCCTCTGGTAATCAGAACGCACTCGACAGTCGTGGGCGTCGAAAACGGCAGTTAAATTTACGCGGGACCTCAAAGTCCGCCGGGATCTGAACTTGGCGCTTGCTGGACTGGCCAGGAACCGGTTTGCGCGGGGAACGACGGATATTTGGATGACCGGTGTGGAATTGCACAGAAGGAACGCTAGGCTTGACTGCACGTTCAGGGAGACCCTGCTGCTGCTCACAAGTGTTTGTTCCAATAGAGCACGCAGAACAGAAATGGTCGTCGCAGGTGCACCACGTTGGAAATTGGCGCAGCGCGGCCCCCAATAGACCCCCATGGACCTTGATTCTCCTCATCGACAAAGCGAGCACTTGCGGCGATCCAGTCGCAAATGTTGCCATCCTTGATAACAATGATTGCAAGCACAAAAAAAAAATGACCACGGCTGGTGGACCCCCGATTAGTACTGCAGACAAGGCGAGCTCGCAGTCGGGCAATGGCAGGTTCCACAGCCAGGTTCATGGGACCACGTACGGGTGCCAACCACGAAGTCCGCCCGGATCCAAACTTCAGATCGGTTGCCTCGTTCCACCGGGAGCATTAAGTACTTTGTTTTTGTTGGGGTCCCGTTGGGAGGACTTTTTTTTTTTTGCGGCAACGCCAACGAAAGAACAGTCATGCAACCAGGACTCTGAAAAGATCCATGCAAACCGTAAGCGTCTTATTTCAGCGACGCGGTCGAAACAACAATAATCATCCGAGCAGCCCGGGACTTCGCATGCTTCAGATTGCAAGTCCGCCGGGATCTGAACTTCGTCGCACGCTGAAACTGGCATGGCGTTATGACCTAACGACCCCACGCCCGAAAGATGGGAACTGTGTCCCGCAAAACGTAGTCATCAGGGCAACCCGGGATGGCATTGTGACTGCGAACGCGAAACCAACAACCCCTAAAAAAATGGGAATTTTGGATCTCGGCGAACTACAGCAATCATGCGCTATTTTCGCACCTGGGCGTGCTCTCCCTGCGGCCGAGCGACTGCAACAGATTGCTGCTTTCGCGAGAGCACTGCGCATGATTGTTGTCGTTCGTCGGGATCCGAACTTCCCATATCGCCAGGCAACCACACGCCACGCGCTGTTTTTCGTTTGGCTATTGTTGGTTTCGAGCTTGCGGTGACAATTGCGACCCCCCTTGCCCCGATGACTGAGACATTTCCCGGAGGCGGCCGGATTGTTCGTTACTGAACGAGGACATGTTTTCGTGTCAAGGTTGTCGTCACGAAACATGAGGCGCTCACGCTGAAGAAACGCCATCGTCATTGCAGCGATCGGCGCAAGCGTTCTCCATCGCGCGCACGCAACGTGTGCATTCTTCGTTCTGGAGCCCGCGGATGTTGCGCGCACAGTCCTGGCATTTGTCGTGCGGAATGCGATATCGCATCCCTCACGACCAGCGCCAGGAGCGCGCGCTCAACATCCATGGCCTTTGTGGTGGATCATGTGCACGTTGTGTGCGCGGGATGGAGACGACAGCAACTCTCCCAGGATTGACGCCATAGTCTCTTTGGGGAGGGAGGCTCAAGTGTTGCGGCGAGAACACGAACACGGAATGACGACCCCCTCCTGTTTATGAATACCTGACCTCTCACTGCACGCCACGTGGACGGCGGATATCCTTCCCACCTTGGCCACCGCGTGACACTTAGTACCAACAGCGGTCGCGCGCAGCCCATGCGTCTCCTTTGTGATAACCAACCTCTAATCTCTTTGTTGAGAACAGCAAACGAGCGAGGGAAGTGTTTCGAAGGGGTTTCGTGTTCCGCTGGGAATAGGCGATTTCGTGTTTGCCTCGACCGCGCGGGAGTGGTTTGCAATGTCCAGCTTGTGATCAACGACAGTTTTTCTTCAATGCCAAGCCAAACAAGAGTCGTGGGGGCGGTCGCGTGGAACGAATGAGAGAGAAGTAGAACGGGACACGCAAACCGTGTGCCCCGATGTCCACGTCATCCGTTCCCGCCGTCCCAACCACTTGCGACACGTGGCACGACATGATGATAATGATGACGACGGTGATGAACACGATAATAGTGACGATTACGGTGGTGATGTTGATGTGGGTGACGATGTCGCTGACGATGTTGATGTCGATGATGATGTTCGTGATGATGATGATTGTGATGACGACGATGATGATGATGACGATGATGACGATGTTGATGATGGCGATGGCAACGAAGAGGACGATGGTGGTGACGGCGACGATGTCGCTGATGATGATGATGTTGTTGATGACGGTGATGATGTTGTTGATGATGTCGATGATGATGACGATGTTGATGACGTTGATGAGGTTGATGATGATGATGATGTTGATGAAGATGATGATGATCACGATGACAATGATGGTGATGATGATGATGATGATGAAGATGATGACGCTGAAGGTGGTGGCGACGATGATGGTGATGATGGGGGCTATGATGATGATGATGATGGCAAGCAAGAATCACGGGGCCGCTCGCAAGGAAAGAACGAGCGGGAATCAGAAGGGGACACAGAAACCATGTGGCCCAATGTCACCGACATCCTTTCCCTCCGTCCCCGCAACTTGAAACAGGTGGCGCGACGTGGCCGCTCCCATGGGCCGGCAAACATGTTTGACACGAGGGCAGGCAGAACAACACTTTACCTTGAAGAGGGCACAGCGCACACGATGGCGCTGCTCTTTGACGGCTCACAGTTCTTCGACGACGGCGAAGCGCACACGATGGCGCAACTGTTCGACAAGGGCTCAGCGCATACGGCGGTGGCCACTTGCTGACGCAGGACGCAGAGACGAGATGTCGAAGCGGAGACAACCGAACCACAAACGACAGTTGTCGACGAGAGGAARCCCCTGCGCCCACGCCCGCCGCCGCCTGGCGCAACAGTGGAGCAGAAAAGGCGATGGAGGATGTCGCTGACGGGACGTCGAGCGGGAATGCGCTCGTCAGGCTCGAGATGCGAAAGGGCTCCCCCAGACCCGAGGCAATTGAGCGTCAGACTGTCGTCGCACCCGATGGAAAGACCCGCCTGTGTCCCCCCGCACGGCCACAGACCCCGCTCCCCAGCCAGGAGACGCGAATTGCCGCGAACCCCTCCAACCTCCCCTTTCCCCCA
>BFEA01000222.1:1954795-1972295 GCA_003427395.1 Chara braunii
CTGCCCCCCGCCGACACCTGAGACCCCCTCCACCGGGGCCCGCGAACTCGAAGACACGAACGCGAGGGGCCCGGAACAAGGGCCAGTTTTCCAATGACGTCCGGGAAGGGCCAGCCCGTAGGGACGTTTTTGTCACATTTCGACGCACCAGCCGCGAGTCGACGCGCGGACCCTGCACGGAAATCCGAAATGGAAGGCCCGAGGGGCCCTCGTGTCCCGCGCGTCTACAAATACGAGCGGCGCCCTGGGCATTGACGATGCGTTTTGCGTTTTTTGCTGGGGAGATGCTGCCCGACGGAAGCCACGCACCGCCACTGTCGTCAACAGCTGGCGCGCCATAGCTGGCACAACCATTCTTCACCGCGCACGTTTCGTGGCACCGACGCACCCCACATGCCTTCCCATGCCCCTCCGCCTACCAAGTCGCTGTCCACGTCATATTCGACGTTGCTCCCGATCTCCTTTCTCGGAAGGTGCGACCGCCACCCCACGCAGCACCCCAGTAAACACGAAGTGCACGCCCAAAGGTGGACAGAGTGCCGTTACGACAAACGTCGGGGTTCGCGCTCATCTTCACTCGGCAGTTCCACACGGTGAGTGCGCACGCAGTAGGGATGTATGTTTGCATGTGCGCGTGTGCGGGGGAGGTTTTTTGTGACGATATGCTCGCGCAGATCGAAAGATTTCGTGGCTGCATGTGTGCGGGTGGGCGTGTGTCTGTGTGTGTGTTTGTGTGCGATTGTGTGTTTGTGCATGCATCATTGTGTGTGTGTGTGTGTTCGAGTGCATGTTCCTTTGTGTTTGTGTTTGTATTCAAGTGTGTGCCACACGCGCGAGGCAAGATCGTGCGCGCGTCTGTACCTGAGGGGCGTGTATGTGCGGGCGCCGTGTGTCGGCGTGTGTGTGTGTGTGTGTGTGCGTGTGTGTGCCTGTTTGTGCATATGTGTTCGCGTGCGTATGTGTTCGCGCGCGTTTTCCGCGGGGAGATGCGCGCGAACGTGCGCGGTCAGGGACGAACGTCATGGTTCGCCCTTCGATTCCGCTTGTGTGTGGATGTGTGAGGATGTGTGAGGAGAGTATCAACAAACGATTGCGCTCGTGCTGTACTCAAGTGGCGAAGCACGAAAGCTCGGATCGAACACGCGGCGGCCAATAACGAAACATAACTTCATCGTGAGCACTTGCCATACCCGATTGGTTTTGTGTGCTGTCCCAATGTCATGTCCGCCGATCTGCCCAATGGATGATCAATCGAAACACGCGGTGGCAATGTCGACACAGCGAACGCATCCATCGACCAATCGCGAAACACGATGAGATCACTCGCTATCGGATGATTGGTCGTGTCTGCCGTGTCGACCTTACCACCGCGTGTGTGTTGTTCTTTCTGTCGTGTGTGTTCAGATCACTCGTGATCTGATGGTCGATCAGATCCATGACAATATGTACACCACACACGTGATGAACCGACCCATCACGAAACGCAAGCCGACCACTTGCGATCGGGTGATAGATGTTGTTTGCTTCCCCAACAACAGGGCCGCTGATCTGCCCGACTGATGATTAACCAATGCACGAGGCGATAACGCATCCAACCGACCAATCGCGAAACGACAGAAGATTACTTGCGATCGGATGATTGATCGTGTGTGCTGCACCGAAGATCAACCTGCCGGCGAGAAACCTGTTTATTTACCCACCTGACAGTCCTCGACCGAACCGTCGATCGGTCAGGAAATCTGCCAGGATCAATTGATTGGTCGACAGCTCGGTTGGCGATTACTCAGCTGGTTGATCAACCACCACACCAACCGCCAACCGAGCAGCCGATCAACCAATCGACTGTTCTGTGCTTATTGATCGTGGAGAACGATCGCGGAGAATCCTCAAGGCAAATGATCATGTGCACGATCGAAACTGGCGAATGAAACGCACAACCGATCGAAAAAACGACGATCCCGATCTTCGAACGAATAAAAAACACTTCGTCACAATCTTGTTGCACATCGAACCTCGTATAACATCGAACCATGCTGCCCACGGAACCTGGCTCCATATCAAACCTCGGCAGGCGTCGAACCTGTCGTCGAACGGCGAACGTTGAGCACCCACCACGCCACGCGTCGCTGGCACTGTTCTCGTGATTGGAACGTGGCCGTTCCAACCGAAATGATCGCGCAATCAAACACCGAAAGAAGTTGGGATCCCGGCGAGCTTGTGCAGCTGTTCGAACATGCTTCTCAACCCCGGTGCGCAACCACAGCCAGGGACGTGGAAAATTAGAAGTCCGTCGGGATCCGAACTTCAAGAAATTGTTGGACGGCGAGTTTGGTAGACACGTGTGCATCTCCCACGCAATTTCGCGAAGTTCGGATCCCGGCTAACTTCATGCAGCAGTTCGAGCACGCTTCGCAACCCCGGTCCCCAACCACAGCCTGTGACGTGTAAAAATTGGAAGTCCGTCGGGATCCGAACTTGAAGAGATTGTTGGACGGCGAGTTCGGCAGACAGGTGTATGTCTCCCACGCAGTTTCGCCAAGTCCGGATCCCGGCGAACTTCATGCAGCTGCTCGAACACGCTTCGCAACCCCGGTCCGCAACCACAGCCTGGGACGTGGAAAAATATGAAGTCCACCGGGATCCGAACTTCAAGAAATTGTAGGACGGCGAGTTTGGCAGACAGGTGTGTATCTCCCACGTAATTTGGACAAGTTCGGATCCCGGCCAACTACAGGTTCCTGCTGGCCTGCGGATCCAAACCTCGCTCGCACTATTCCTTGCACACTCGTCGAGTTAGGACCTCGGCGAACCTCAGATCCGTGATACTGCGAAGTCCGTCGGGATCCGGACTTCTACTGCACGGTTCCTCGCACAGACGTCAAGTTCGCACCCCGGCGACTTCGCTTGTCTCAATGTGCGGGTTCAGAACGCGGGTTTCTAGCTCCCGGGGTTTGGCACAACTTTGTATTTGAAAAAAAACACAACTTTGTATTTGAAAAAATGTGTAGCCCGCCGATTGATTCTCTCCCACGCGCTCTCGAGAAGTTCGAATCCCGGCGAACACCCTCCCGTGGATCCGGACCTCGCGTGGTAAGTTCGGACCCCGACGAACTTCGCGTCGCGCATGGTGTGGGTACTTACTGTGTCCTTTCTCGCGAACGGGTGTTTGCCACAACTTTTGTTTCGCAAAAATGCGAAGTCCGTCGGGATCCGTACTTCTCGTGCAAAGGTTCCTCGTCCCATCGTCGGGTTCGCCTGCTGGGTTGTGGATCCGAACCTGCTGTCTTCCTTTCGCAATGCATGTGGCAGGAGATGTTCCTTTCACAAGTTCGGATCCCGGCGAAATTGCCAAGTTCGGATCCCGGCGAATTTGATTTGTCTTCCTTTCGCAATGCATGTGGCAGGAGATGTTCCTGTTGGGCCGTGGATCAGAACCTGCCGTGCACGGTTCCTCAGACAATCGTAAATTTCGTATCACGGCGGACTACGGATTCTATAAAATGCAAAGTCCGCTGAGATCCGAACTTCCCGTGCACGGTTCGCCAGAAAACCGTCGACTTCGGACCCCAGCGTGCTTCACCTTTCGGGTGGTGCGGGTTCTGACTGTGGACTTCCTGGCGACCGGTGGATTGCCACAACTTTTTATTCGTGCGAAATTGAAGTCCGCCTGGATCCGAACTTCTTGGCAGTTTTGGACGTCGGGTTTGGGAGACAGCTTCGTCTTTTTCGCGCAGTCTCGCCAAGTTCGGATCCAGGCGAACATGTCGCAGGGCGTGTTTGCGGCCGGCTCGCGGGCCGGTAGATGTGAACACCGATGAAGCCGGCCACCCGAAATCGGATCTTGGGGCATACACTGTGTCTAATGCCATGGGTCGCACATCGCAAGACATGACGCGTTTACGAGTGTCTCCGTGCCCGTGTGTGTCGTCGGGCATGTGCGCGTGGTGTGCAGGTTGCGTGATGGAGGGGACCTTCTCGACACTACACATCTTCGAGTCGATCTTCTCGAGACCACAGGCCATGAGTGCCGAGACGCACATTCGCTTAGCAGAACCTTTTCGTCCTTGTGCGAAATCCGTGCGGCATTTCAACGGTGTGATGACGATCCACGAAGCGACCGCAGAGGACTTCGACGAGGACCCATGCATGACCGTCGTTCCGTGCAGGGACGCGCATCTTGACGACTGGGGCGAGGGCAATTGGGCCAGTATGGAGAGTCACTGCCCTTGGGCGAGCACAAGTTCGCGAATATGTTGGAGTTCGGGGACCTCATCCCACTGCCTGACGCCGTCCTCGGACATAAATTCCTGAACCATATGCGGAAAGCACTAAGGTGCATTAGCCGCTATTTCAGTCGCCTCGAGTGCCACAAGGTCAGATCGTCGCCACGAACTTGGGGTGGCTCGCGGAAACAAGAGTTGGTGGACTGCGCTCGTCGTTGCTCGTTCCTGGACCAGTACCCACTCCGTTGCCCCGGGATTTCTCCACGAGCTGTGTCGTACTGCTGTGTGCGGTTGACTGTGTCCGGATCTGATTTCGCCAGAGTTCTGTGTGTCGCTTCTTCGAACAAGAGCAGGAAACTCGTCGACGCAGTTGTGTTCGTGTCGCGCAATGAGGTTGTGATTGAAGGGTCCAAATTCGTGCCGATGCGTGGGCCTGAATGTGTGGATGGGTGGCCAGATTTGGTGATAGCAGGTCAGGTTCGAAACTATTCGTTGTTTCGTGAGGTTGAGGAGAAAGCGGCTGACATACGGGACTGCATAGGAAACTCCTTGGCACGACCGGGGGTGTTTGTTAGGATGAAATACATGTCCGTTTTTTCGGAGATTGCATCGGTCGACGAACTGCAGACCCGCGTCTACGGATCGTCACTGAATGCTTTGTTTGGCTTCGGTTCACGACGTCGTCCCGGAGGATCCGCAAATGTCGCCGCATCCGAACCGGTCTTTAGTCCTTATGTTTGAGGGAAAAGAATGACGAGGGACGAGATGCGGTTGTGCTGCCTAACATGTCAGATTTGTAGGACTGCAGAGAAGTGTGAGACTCTGCGGTTGTTGGTACACGCTACACCGCGCGCTTGTCGTGCAAATCCCTGGTCGTCGTTCGGTTCAATGACATGACGAAAGTCATGTTGGACGTCCGTTTCTGACGCCGTCTCCTGCCATGTCGTGCCCCGGCGAAGTTCGGATCTCGGCGAACTTCGCGTTCTGGCCTCTCCGTTAATTTGTCTCTGATGTCATTGGCGTCGGGCGGGCCGCGGGAAAGACCCATCAGCGCGGAAGGATCTACCCGTAATCGGTTTTCGCCCGTCCACCATCAACATGTGCCAAACAGTTAGTCACTGTCGTAGCGAGATGCCAAAAACACTCTTAGAGATCCCCGTCGCAAGGTCGCGCGAGCTTCGCGTTTCTTGAAACCCGTTGGAGATCCCGGTTGGCGGGCCCTCTTGTTGGAAATCCCGTCTGCACCGTGCTAGGACACCTTGCTAGGACCCCTACTTTCTGTCTGTCTCTCTCACAGCCTCCTGAAGTTCGGATCCCGACGAACTTCCTGTGACGCCTGTGTATTGAACGGGCGCTGGGCTTGATTATCCCCCGTGGATTGCGACACGAGTCAAACCCTGATCCACAACTGCTCCTCCAGGGACTCATACAATGTTGCCGCGGCTGCTCGTTCGAACTTGGCTTCATCCAATGCCAAGCTGCGCATATCAGAAGAAGTTCGGATTTCGGCGAACTTGTCCTTCTCAAGCGGCCTTTTGTGTTAGTGCGGCCTTTCCAGGTCGTGGTTCATTCCAATCTGTGTTTGCCTGATGCCGTCTCTGCCTGTCGCATTTTCCTGAAGTTCGGATCCCGGCGAACTTCACGTTTCGGTGGGTGCGTTGGTTTGGCTTCGGACAGGCACTTTTAGTACGGATCTCGGCGAACTTTGCGTCCTGAACTGTCCGGGTTCCTATTTCTAAACGGAGGACACTACCCCGTCCAACGCGGGCTTTGTGCGTCACCACCCGTCCATTCCCGATCGGGTGGACGTCCGTGTTCCGGAAAAAACCGACGTGGTTGTCGCCCGATTGCATGAAGCGTGTGCCCTTGTAAAGAATGATCTCGTTGCAGGTAAGAGGTCATTGCTGGTCTTCGCGTTAGAAGTTCGAGGGATCCGAACTTCGAGGTCCTCAGATAGCGTCATGTGACCGACGTGTTGAGGGCAAGGTGTGCCTCCTATGTTTTTCGCCTGCGTTGTGCTTTGACCGCGATTTGAAGCTCGCTGGTGTTTTATTTGTTTTTCGTTGTCGTCCGCAGACAATATGTCTTTGTCCAGGGGTGAAGGGGAGCCTGCAGCGACCTCCGGGATGGGATCTGGGAAAGATTCTACAAAACGGTCGTCTACGACCTCGAGGACGTGGTTCGACCACGCTAGGTCGAAATGGTTCGTCGACTGGTGCTCTGCTGATGCTACAAACCAAGTCCAACAGCCGTGTGGTCCTGTGATCTTCGTCGAAGCCAACAAGCGCCGCAGGGTTCTGGGGGCTGTCTTGCGGTGGGAGAATGTGAAAGGCAGTCGTCGACGGTTTTACATGAAAAATGTGTAGGTTTGAAGGGGAACGTCGTCGCCGGTGCCAAGGGGGCAGTTCTCGACATGTGTCTGTTCGAGGGGTTCGGAGCGGGTGCCGCGAACACCCCGTTCTACAACGACCTCCGGCGGCAGGGCGGGTTTGTTTTGGGTCGAGAGTTCTTCGAGCTGTTGGAGGACAAGGGCATCGCCCTCGACGTCCCTTGCGAAGTCGGTCCCGACCTGGAACTGTCAATGCCTTTGCAGCCGTGCGGCGGTTGTGAGTCGAGCGGGGCAGCGGGGGAGGGGGGGGATCTGGGTTCCGAGGTGGCTACACATGTGCAGCGGGAGGATGCCAGAGGTCAGTTTGACGACAGCGAAGATGAGGCGACACCGCGTCCGCCGTTTTCGCCGTCGAGGGAAAGAGACAGGTCCGTGCTATCTATACCTGGGGTCCGGCAACAGACCGCAGCGGATCCCGGAGAAGAGGGAGTCCTGTGAGGGTATGACTTGGAGCCCGCCGAGGGCCATGGCGCGGAAGGCGAGGCCGTGGGCGGGGAGGGAGCGCAGGGCACTCCCCAAAAAAGGAGGGGAGAATGTCAAGAAGAGTTGGTGGGCTCTTCGAAGAAACAGAAGACCAAGACCCCGAGGACTGCGGGAGAGAAACAGAAGGGGAGGGGGGTGGAAAAGGTCCACGCGGGTAGCAAACGTCCAGCTTCGAAATATAAACAGCCTGAGTCAGGACCTTCTTCACCACGGCCTGCCATCGACGTGGACGTCGGGTACTTCCTGGAGTACAAAGACGACGTCGGGACAAGGCGGGAGTTTGAGATCAGCCCGGCTCAGATCGTTAACATAAGGGAGTGGGAGGATCTTTACAACCAGCGATCGCTAGATCCCGTGTTCGTGGAAACGATAAGGGAAGCAATGCGGTCTGCGTTCGAAAATAAAGAACAGACGTACGAGTTGCCGGTCTTCAAGCTCGCACCACTGGGGATTCAAAAACCAACTCCTGGGATGAAGGCACAACGTCTGAAGCCAGAGGAGTGGAAGGATGAGCTGGAGGGAGAATACTACTACTACGCGGTATGCGGGCAGCACAACGCGGCTGCAGCCAGGTCGCTGCTCGGCAGCGAGGTGGCCAAGAAGTACAATTTCGAGCGGTGGCCGGCACGGATGGTGTACTTTTCCGACGATGACTTTGAAGGGTATTTTCTTGTTAGTTCACAGGACAACAAGAAGGATCTGAAGGCGCCTGCCAGACAGTTGAAACTTTCTATGAAAGACATTCGATGGCAGTGGAAGCATGACGGCTGCCCGAGAGCTGTGATGGGGAACCCTAGCGGGAAACAAGATCAGGTCCGGGTTTGGCGTAAGTTTTGTACAACGGCGCTCTATAAGGCGCCTCAAAACAGCTTGTGGCTTCTCGCGGATCAAAAGGAAGAGGAGGCCATTAAGAAGCAAAATGCTGCCTTGCGTTCTTACTTACCTCTGGTGATGGCCGGGGAAAATGTCTGGAAACTGGCCGTGGAATTTTTTGAAAAATGGGAGACGGGCAGATTGATGAGCCACGATGGGGCGAAGTGGACTGTCAAAAAGAAGAAGGTCAAAAGCGTAAAGCCTGGGGTCGCCTACATCCACAACGATAAATTGGGCAGAACGGAGGTGGTGTACAACGTCCCCGTGGACCCGCCGAATAAAAAGGGCAAAAAGGAGAAAGAGGAGGGCGATTGGTTCATGCAAGTGCCAGACCCGGACGCACATTGTTGGAAAGCAATGGAATCACTCACGGACAATGAAAAGTGTCGCGTTCTGAAAAAGGTGCTTGCTTGCGAGGTCGTTTGGGTCCAGGCCGGCTCCCCGTCGTTGGCGAAGTTGGGAAAGCTCAGCGTGCAGGACATGGTTCAGCTGGTGAAGTGCGACCGCGTGCTGGTCTGGTTGTGGAATTACTACCAATTCAARCACGAGAAGAGGYYGRACRCGGACTGGATCCTAAGGTACCCTTTCCTGAAATCGAGGTCTGCCGTGTTCAAGAAGTTTGAAGGTCAGGGATTGGATGACGAGTTGTGGGATAACAGCAGGAAACATGTTTCCGACTCGGCGTTGTTCAAGGACTGCCCGCCGTACATGGGTTGCGACTAGGACAACTCGATTGAGGTGACGGAGAAGTTGGCGGGCCACAAGAAGTTGTTCGTCGACTGGAGAAACAAGGTTCTCTCCGTGTTGAATGGAAGCAGACTGAAGAGCCGGGAAGTCGCACTTGCCGAAGGCGTCGTTCACATTAAATGGAAAGACAAGGGGAATGTGGCATCCATCGCGCCGTTCGCCAACTACCCTTTAGAGGCGGACATCAGGGGCGCAGAGCTGAAGGAGGCAGTGGCTGCCACAAAGAGCCACACGTTCGTCCTCGATCTGTGCGAGCCGGTTGACCTCAAACTGTGGAAGCCCCAAGCGTGGGAGACATTGAATTCCTATTTTCAAACGTGGTGTCCCTCGCATTGGACTTTCGTTGTTTTCGTGCCGCGGCAGCACAACCTGTCGTTTCTCTCCAGCATGCACCATCTTTCTTTCGTCAAGCTGTTGGAAGGAAAGTGGGTGCGGAGAGTGCAGCAAAAAAAAAGCTTCCCCGTTGGGAACAATTTGTACACGGAGGAAGACCGCATGTACATCCTCTTCAAGGGTGACGATCTGCGAGTCAACACGTCCATAGTCTATGAGGGAAACCTGCCCACAGGTGCCGCTGCTGCGGTGCGATTGCCTCAGAGGGTCACCCAGACGGATGTTTCCGAGATTCCTTTCACGCCTTGCGACTGGTCGCTGGTGGCGCCTGAACGACAGGGCAGCGTCTACGGGGATATGGAACGCAATCCGACCCAATTCGTCGGTCTTCTTGATTTTTTTGGCAAGAAGGGAGAGGGTGTCGTGTTCCTTGGGAAATCGCACGCGCGAAGCGTCTGGGAGCTTCTGAAGGCCGGCCGACACGTTGTCGCAATGGAAGGGAACCTCGACCTCTTGCAATTCACGATGCAGGTGGTGAAAAGCGAGGTCAATTCGAGTGGGCACAATTGTGAGTTCATGGTCGTGAGGCCAACACGGGATAAGGTGTGGAGCAAGAAGACGGATATGTGGTTCAAGTTGAGCGAGAGGAAGAGGAACAAGATATACGATTTCTTGTTCCTTCAAACGCGTCCGAGAAGGGACACTGATGCCGAGTACATCCGCCGGAAGGACCACATGTTGGCACTGCTCGACAACTACCACTTCGCTTCCCGCATGAACGCGAAGACGTTTATCGACAGGCTGCGGTCGCTGTACTTCGTGGAGTCCGAGGAGCAGTTGAAGTTAGCCAGTTACGCTTCCCTGATCTCCACTGATGACGAGGAAGCCATAGGTGTGGAGTTTGTTGCCAACACGAAGGAGGAGGAGAGCGACACGGAGAGCATCGACCTACAGTACGACCCGCCTCCGACGGACCACGGCCGGGGGTCCTCGTCGGCCGGTCCATCACCAAGCGTTGCAGCCCTCGTGTCACCATTGGCCAAACCGGCGCCGGGCACCACGCCGATGAAGTTGCTGGAGAGACTTAGAGCTCTGGCCGGCCCCCCGGCCGCTTTGCGTCCCGAGTCCGTTGTCCCGCCCGATCATCCGTCTTGGAAGGATGACAACATCCACTTCCTGCTTGAACGGCAACGTCATTCACCTGAGCAGGACTGGGGCCATGACATGGTTTGGCATCGGGGAGTCATCCAGCCAGCGATACGAAATGGCGAGTGGGTCATGGCCGTGGCAATCCCGGGCGCGGGATGGGTGTCATTCCCACGCGAGTCGAAGTCCAACTTCCTGCACCTTGCGAGGATTTCGGTCCTCCAGAAAGTGAAGGTCGAAAATGACACTTTAGCACCCGGCGACCTGTCCCTCATTTCCACTGTCGGTCGACCGTTTGACGAGCTTCCTGACAAGTGCTGGTTGGAATTGACGGAGGACTACTACGAGCTCGACACGAGTCCGTCGAAGGGCATGGTGGACTGGAAAGTGCCCCCTCCCAGTGGGCCGGATGGTGGTTCCGGGGGGGGGTCACCTGGAAGCGGAGGGGATGGGGGTGGCGACGCAGGGGGTGGCAAAGGAATCCCGCCTATGGGGGAGAGAGGGTCTCACGGCCGCAACACGACACCGGGAGGCAGCGCCGGGGTGGCGGGTTTCGCCGTCGACCGGACTCCGTCGACAGGCACCCGGCCCGAGCACACGACACACTCCGTCGACCCCTAGACTTCGTCCGTGGGCTCAGCGAGGGACACGTTGGCAGCCTTGGTTGCTCTGGGCATTCGCTCGGCCGGAAAGCCGAAGTCCGCCGGGATCCGAACTACGTCGGGTGAGGAGCCGCCAGAGCGGTCCGGAATGCGAAGCTGCTCGGGGTCGGGGGATCCAAGCACGGATCGAGAAATTCGTAGCATTGCGGCGCGGGATGGAGACGTCGGAACGGTGTCGCCTGAGCGGGAGCGACGACCGCAAGGATTGCAGCGGGAGGCTGCAAGTGCAGGGTCCGGCGACACGGAGACAACGAAGTCCGGGGTTTTGCCGGCCAGGGATTGTCGTGCCGTTGAGAGGGGCAGCGTGCACGGGGACGGAAGGGCGGTCCTCGCGATTCGGCACGGGTACCGCAGAAGGGGACGAGTTTCGTGGGAGGGAAGTAGGGGAGGAAACGGAGGAACAGAAGGGAGCGCAAGAAGGGGAGGAAGAAGGAGAAGAAGAGGTGGAAGGGGAGGAAGCGGGAGAAACGAAGCTAATTGATTTGTTTGAAGGAAGGGAGAGTGTCGGGTCTGGAGAAGACGAAGTGGAACAAAGTGAGAACGATGCCGGATCTGGAGAGTCGTCTTACGAGTTCGGACAACTGTACGGAGAGCATCACGAGGATGATGTCGACGACGATGCCACGACAATAGAGATGGAGACACAAGTGGTTAGCAGTCTTTCCGCAGAGCCTGAAGATTATGCGGTCCGGCCACTGACGTCTGCTGTCGACTTGCAGCACCAGTTCGACGAGGCTTCCGTCGCTATCAGCCCGTCTGAAAAAAGTCGACGTATAAGCATCGACGAAGTTATCGACGGTATCCTCGGCGACCACAACGTGTCTTCCCGTCCGTCCACAACTGCCAACGTCGCATCTTCCGTGGCAGCTGCCCTCACTTCGTCGCCGCTGAAGTCTCTGGTGCTGCAGGCCACCCTTGCCGCCGAAGGGGAAGGCGAGTGAGGTGGAGGACAGCATTTGACGTCCCCAAAAAAAACGAGGTTCGGTGGTCAGGCTCTGGACGTGCTCGCTTTGCTTGCGCCAAATTCACCATCGAAGGAGCGGAGAGAGAAACAGACTGGTAAGCCGTGAAGAACGCTTGCGCATCCGGATGTCGCCGGATTACAGTCCGCGCTATACACACGACGACTGTCCACACTGTCTATGCATACGGGAAGTTTCGGATGCCGGCATGCTACAGCCAGCAGCCCTTCCTACTCCAGCTCGTCGGCCTATCTGTGACTCGGCCGGGTTGCTAGTCGAGGGCGGCGAAAACTTCGTCCAAAACCTTACACTCCATCCAAGGAAGGATCTGCCCCGGCTGAGGAAGTGGCAAAGGTGCTAAGAAAGTGGCCAATTCCTTCTCGGGAATAGTGCCGGTTTTAGTCGGCCGGGATCCGAACTTCCTTTGTCGATGCGTGATGTGGTCAGTCTCAGTGGGGCTGGTGTGTTGAAAAGTCCGCCGCAGTCCGAACTTCGGGGATTGCTGGCAGTCGTTTTGTTTTCCAGTCGCACAACCGCACCTGGGTGCACATGACCACGCGAGATCAGGGTCCTGTGGTCGGAGAGGTCCTGCTTGACTGTAGGCCAAGGTGCTAAGAAAGTGGCCAAGTACATGGACTGACAGTTTTCCCTTCTCGGGAATAGTGCCGGCTTTAGTCCGCCGGGATCCGAACTTCCTTTGTCGATGCGTGATGTGGTCAGTCTCAGTGGGGCTGGTGTGTTCAAAAGTTCGCCGTAGTCCGAACTTCGCGGATTGCTGGCCTCCGGCTTCTGTGAGTTGTGGTGGTTTTCCTTTGCGAAGTGCGGGGGTGATAAGCTCGGATGTTGCAGTCATTTTGTTTTCCAGTCGCACAACCGCAGCTGGGTGCACATGACCACGCGAGATCAGGGTCCTGTGGTCGGAGAGGTCGTGCTTGACTGTTGCGTCTGTACGAATGTATGGTTCTCATTTTTCGTTTTGTCTTTCTTCTGTTGTACAGGGGTGGTGTCGTCTCGAACACGGAGGTCCTCCAAATATCCAGAGCACATATTGCAGAAAGTCCCCGGGTTGAGTAAAAAACACAAGGATATGTTAAAGGCATCAAGGGTTGATGTCGAGATCGGGAAGGAGTACATCGTTGCCATTGAGGAATGTCTTTCCCTTCTTGCCCCAGAGAAAGGGACATATCCACGATCTGTGAGTAGGGGTCAGGCCATGTATGAGAAGTACTTAGCAACACGTCATGCACCGGGGGACAATGTCTAGAACTCTGTTTCTTACTACCCTACGTGTCCTTTGCTCGATGTTGTGCAGTGCGGGCAACAAGTGCAGCACGCGGGAAAAGTTTCGTTGCGATGATTGCGCCTCTGGGCTTGCGGGTTTTGGATGACATTGTACGAGGTTCGGTGCCGTCTAACACTATTCTCTCTATACTTGGCGATGGTCAATTTCAGATTGCAGCAAAAGATCTCCTCACCCTCTTGCATGTCAACCGCAGGGTGAATGATGAGGTGGTCAATTTCTATATGGCGTTGTTGGGGTCGACCGCATGTGGGTCACGTGACATGTCTTCAGGCCTTCAAGTCTTCAGCTTTAATTCGTTCTTCTTCAGTAAACTGCGACTTCAAGGACACGGTGGGGTGCAGAGGTGGTCTAAAAACGTAGATTTGCTTCGTTACGATATTATCTTCGTTCCTGTCCACAAAGATGATGATCACTGGATCCTCGTTTCTGTCAACATGAGAGATGATGTTCTCGAAATTTTTTATTCTTTTCCTCGCATTGTAGTTGATTCTAGTTTTTACCTTAGGGTTGATTGTGCACTATTTGGAACGTCAAACATCACATAGGCGGTCGGGAAGGAATTGGAAGTCCATGGTGGAAAATATTGTGGTGGATGGAGTTCCGAGACAAGTGGATGGAGCAAGCTGTGGTGTGTTCATGTTGATGTATGCGACGTTGTTGCAACATGGAGATCGACTGCTTTTCCGGTTCTCTTGTAAAGATATTCCGCTTCTTAGACGACATGTAGCATCATGTGTCTTAGAACATCGTTGTCTCTGATGGATTTGATTGACTTTGAAACTTTTTTGTAAGGTGTTTCATTCGTTGATCGATAAATTTCGTAAATCGAGATATTATTCAACTGTCCTTCTGCCAGAGGCATTGCTTTCTTTTATCGTTCCGAGTTCGCATTATCTACGACAAGCTCAATGCATGTCCTACGTCATGTATGGGCTTAATAATCTATGTCACGTAATGTTCCATGTTCCGAATTCTGTTCAAGTTGAAGTATTGTGTTCCATGTTTCGAATTCTGTTCAACTGGAAGTGTAAACATGATTGTGAAACTGGTTGGTGGATGAATGAGAAATCTCATCTTATGTGAAATTGGTCAGTGGATGCCCAAACCTTCTTTGCATGACCATTTGAAATGCGGATATTCATCGTGATGGAACACAATTTAATCTAATTCAATCTAATTACATTGCTAATTTTGTTTACAAAAGTTCAACAACTATGGATGTCAGGAAACTTTCGCATTTAGGGCGACTGGGCGGGCATGCCCATGTACAAACACTGCAGTCAAAAATGAATTCGTAAGAAAGAGGACAGTGTCACAATATAGTTACTGTATCTTTCATCACATTTATGAAATTGAAGTTTGACAAGTTAGGATCACGACACAGTTCCGCACAGGGTTCCCTTTGGCGTGCCAATCGTTGTTCGTTTATGAAGTTTGACTAGTATAGATCCCAACACACGTCCCCACAGGATCACCAACATGTTTTTGATGTTCAACAAGTAAGGATCCCAACACACTTCCACATTTGGGATCTCATTTATGAAGTTTCACAAGTATGGATCTCAGCACGCTTCTGCATGTGGTTAACCCCTGGATGGGCATGCCTACGTTGCTTAGGCTGCAGCCAAAAATTAATTCGTTAGAAAGAGGACACAGTATAATGTCCTATTTTAACGAATAACGTGTTTGTTGTCGTTGTTTTCAACCACTTCTGTTTTGTTTAGTTGTCTTCAGTTCAGGAGCAATAGTTACTTTGTTCTTTATGTTTGGCCTTCACTTGTTCATCTAAGGTATGTTATTCATTTGCTTTCTTTGTTATGATAATTTGACCTAGGCTACCAGTTGAGCTGTCTCAGTCCCGGGTAGCCAGCCCATACAACGACCACAGGAGGTCACGACAAAAAAAAATAAAATAAAATAAAAATGGAAAATAAATTATACCATGCATAAAAAATAAGCAGTACAACTTTTACACCGGGATCACATCGAAATCCTTCTTCAAATTTTAAATATCAAATAAAATTTAAAAATAATATTTAATAATGTTTTTCTATGTTACCAGTTGTCCGATGGCAGGACGTCCTGGGCGGACATTCAGGGGGATCCCGGACGTTCGGACCCTCCATTTTTGGCAATTAAAAGCACGAAAAAAGGGACAAAAATTAGGGGTGTCTTCTTTTTTTTTTAACTTTGGCAACGACTTTCGATATCATCCGAAGACAAAAGTTGTTCAGTTTATATTTTTGCATAACATAGTTTTTTTTCAGATTTTTTTTTGATTTTTTTTTTTTTTTTTTTTCTTTGGTTGTTCGGGCTTGGACAGACTGCTCGGGGAACATGTCCGACCAGTTGTTCGAGCAGACAACCCCGGACGGTCAAGGGGGTCCCGGACGTCCGATCAGTTAACCTAACTTTTTCTCATAGTTACAATCCGGGCGTCCAGAACCCAGCCTGGACTGTCCGCGTCCACATGTGTGGACAAGCATCACAGTTTTGAATCGCAGTTCAATCTATACAACCCAAGTTCCTAGCAAGACAGGGTAGTGCATTTTCAGTATGTCTTGACTGTTTTCTGGCCCTCCAGACCCTTCATTTTTATCAATTAAAAGTACAAAAAAAAGGGATAAAATTAGGAGTGTTTTTTTTTTTTTTTGAACAAATTTTGATATCATCCGAAGGGAAAAGTTGTTCAGTTTATTTTTTTGCATAACATAATTTTTTTCGGATTTTTTTAAGGATTTTTTTTTTTTTTTTTTTTTTTTTTTTTTTKTTCGGCCTCGGACAGACTGCCCAGGGAGCATGTCCGACCGGTTGTCCGAGCGGACAACCCTGGACATTCAGGGGGGTGCTGGACGTCCAATCAGGTAACTTAACTTTTTTTCATACTTACAATCCGAGCGTCCAGAACCCAGCCCGGACTGTCCGCGTCCACATATGTGGATAGGCATCACAGTTCAGAATCGCAGTTCAGACAATCTATACAACCGAAGTTTCTGGCCAGACAGGGTAGTGCAATTCAGTATTTCTTGACTGTTTTCTGGCCTTTTCAGAAAGCGAAAGCGAACCCGGTTGAGAGAGAAAGAGAGAGAGAGAAACGAGTAGACATACAGAGAAACAAAGACAGTCAAATAAAAACAGAGAGTGACAAACAAACAAACACAGAGACTGAATAAAATGATAATGACCAGGGGCTGTTATAACGCTTGCTTGCCAAATCCAACACTCGGTTGGTCTCCTGCACTTACCTGATCGTGTACTATCCGCCTTGGCCCTCAAACGATTTCCATTGCATGTGTTTCATGAAAGTTCCAAAAGGCATGCCCATTCACAAATACCTATGCATAAACCTGAACTGGAAAATCACCAAACATGGATGCTACTCTCATCATTCTGAGCTTTCTCCTAAGTATCTTACACTGGTGAAGTGCCCGTTCCTTTTTTTGTTGGGGGGGGGACAAATGCTCCAATGTATTCGTGGGGAGCGACACGTCCTACGAACCGGGTCCAACCTCCTATATAAAGTTATACAAGTCATTCGAGATATGGACGCCATTACCCAGCTTCGGCTAATAATACATCTGAGAACTATTGAAGGAATTTAAGAAAATTAAAAAAGACATTGAAAAACTGTGAATGACTTCTTTTCAAATGCTCAGAACCCCTACACTCCCAAATAAAACTCTCCAAATCTGTTTAACACTGTCCAATACCCTGTCGAGCTTTCCCACGCCCCAAACCCCTACCCAGCTAGGTTACAGAGAAACACAACTCGCCCCATCGCTGGCCAGCGTCGTCCCAACAACAAGCCCGTTCTCTTCACCAAAATGGCATGATGTCAAAGACAAAGTCGGAGCCAGCGTCGTCCCAACACCGACCTCGTTCTCTTCACCAAAATGGCATGATGTCAAAGATAAAGTCGGACACTCATTCCTACCTGTTACTATCTGCCCAGGTCATCAAACATTTAGTCACGAATGTAGATGTTTCCTGGAAATACAGATTCAAGTACATTCAACCTGCGTAGCATTGCGTTCGGGCTCGGTGACCGAACCCGAACGCTCGATACCGAGCCCGAACATGGCCCAAAATCAACCGAGCCCTTACATTTCTATTTTTTTTTTTTTTTTTTTTTTTAAATATATAGGCGTTGGGGGGCCCTTGGGGGAATTGCTCATCACTCCTGAACATATACACACACATACACACAAACACACCACCCAAACGCACATACACACACCCCACACACACCCCACATACTAGACACACACGAGAACGCCTTCGGCAACCCCCAGATATGCGCTCGGCCGAACATGTTTGGTTCCGCTCGGCCGAGCGTCCGAACATGTTCGGCTACTCGGTAGGGCGCCGAACATGTTCGC
>BFEA01000222.1:1977295-1987590 GCA_003427395.1 Chara braunii
ATTTTCTCGACGTTTTCACACGCTGTCGGGGCAGAAACCCTGACAAGGGTATCTGTCCGGTATTTTAAATATCGGACGATATCCGACTTAGTAAATGGTTATTCGGGCTTCATAACTGGATAAGATGAGTTATCTGTCATAAGTTTATTCGAACTTGACTTATGACTGAGAGACTAAAACTTATTGTGCTAAGACCTGACGTCTGCAGCATATGGAATTGGCGGTAAGAACCGGCACCGTGACCAGGTTTCTTCCCGTGCTTGGTAACGCCGCACGAGAGTATGACCGTAAAATGTAATAATTTTTTACCTTTTCTACAGCCGTGCGATTCAGGGTCTAAGCGGGCTAAAAAGGGGTCCCTGCAACAAGGTTGGGACCGCAGCGTGAAGCAATAGTTTTTGGGTCCGCGGGGCTTCGGCGCGAAGGACCGGGGCCGAAGGCGTTGGGGCCGGCTGGATAGGGCAACTGTTAAGGCCGTCGGCTGCCAACCCTGCCTGCCGGCCTCGGTAGCGAATGGGCTTAGCAGGCAGTCTGCTAGGTGCTGGAGGGGGGGGTCTGTTGGGCACCGAAGCCCTTCGTATAGAAGGGCCGCTCCTCTCTTGGTGTGAGAAGGAGTTAGCCCAATAGGTACCGCCGCCAGACTTTCACCCTGCTGATGCAGGGATCGAGCCCAACAACATGCGACTGGGCTAGCTCCTTTTGTCGGGAGCTGCCCAGAGTGTTGACGTGACGCATTCAATTTCGACCACACAATCTACCAGATCGAGCGGACGAAATCGGTCGCGCAGGTAGCATGGCCCCTGCGCAAGAATGACATGCATGAATCGAGAAAGGTTTTTAACTTTTTGTTTGGGGAAAAAAAAAAAAGGGGATAAAACTTACATATCCCATATCTGAACGCCTAAGCGCATAGGTACGGGCTTCAGTGAGGACGTTGGGGCATCGTCACGAGGTAAGTCCTGCTTCATTTTTGTTTTTTTGGTTTTGCGTTTTTTTTTTTTTTTTTTTTTTTCTTGCCACTAGGGCGAAACGGTGTGGCGAGTCCCGACCGTTGGGAGACAAAAAAAGAAGGTATAATAAATAAGTAAAAAAAAAGAAGTTCAGTATGGCGCCACCTGGCCCGCTTCGATGTGACTAGGGCTTTTCAGCCCCAATACACTAGACAGTCGCCCGTTATAAATGGACAACCGTTTGTTCTCAGAGGTAGGTTTTTTTTTTCTTTTTTTAGATTGAGTTTTAGATTTTTTTTTCTTTAGATTTCTTCGAATATTTTATTTTGATTCTTTTTTTTTCTTTTCTTTCTTTCTGATTTTCTCTCCTAGGCCGAGGTTCTACTAGCAAAAAGGATAGAATCGAGCTCCTGAATCTGGATGTGTTTTAAGCAGAGATGCAGGAAAGCAGTTCGACCTCGATTTCCTGCACATCTCCAAAAGATCGTCCAGATTTCGACATTCTACCTGATCCTCCTTACTAGGGGGACCACGGCCCTGGTTGGTGCCCGTTCGTTTGAACGAACGAACGGGGGAGTTGGACTCTGATAAGTTGTTTCGTCGGAATCACACCGACTCATCAGGAGGCTGTGCCCCGACAGCTCATCTTTGGATGAGCAAAATCGAATGAATCTGCCGCCGTGGGCGGCTACGTTCAGGGTTAGTAGAGAGAGAGAGTGAGAGAAAAAAGTGGGTGGAACGCGGGCCTTACCTGGTGACGCCTGGAGACTCGCCTCAGGTAAGCCAGTTCCTTTGCCCTGGTAGGCTTTTCCTTCTTTTGTTTTGTTTTTGCTTTCTTGTTGATTTTTCTTTTTTGTTATTATTGATTTTTAGTTCCCCTCCCCATGAACGACGCAAGGATGGACAGCTGCGCCCGTTCGTGATTGAGAACAGGCAGCAGTTGTCTGTCGTTGCCCGAGCCTGGCACTATTTGTGCCCAGGTACGGGCGCGTTTTGAAACGTAGAGTTAGAAAAAAAAAGGGGAGAAGGAAAAAGTAAGTGGCGGCCACGTACGTGGCCGCGGGGGTAGATTACGTACAGGGGTAAAAGGAAAAGAAAGGGAAAGAAAGAAAGGGGAAAAGGGGTAACAGCCGCGAATGTGGCCGCGGTCGTGGAACAGGTGCAGCCCCTAGAAGCTTGTAGGGGCTCATGGGACTGCGCCTGTTCAGTTGAGCATGCAGTCCTGAAATGGCTTGGTACTGCCATTATGGACTGTGCCTGGCCGTGTATGGCGACCAGATGCATAACCAAAGCCAGGGACTTGATGTTCCTAGTGGAACATCAAGATTCTCAGCCCTCGATCAAAGTTCAGATCAAGGGCTAGGCTCAGCCCCGTTTTTTGGCTGAGTCTCAAGTGGCTGCCCACCACTCCAGCCCAGCCATAAAATCAAGGTTGGCTAGCAGCATCCTTACTCAGTTGAGATGCTGCCCACATTGTGATTGAGTGTGGAGTGGAGAGCAGCGTTATGCTGCCAGAGTGTTGACGGGCCGCGAGTGAGAGGAGGAGTGGAGTGGAGGTCTGTTGTGAGAGAGAAAAGGAGAGGCTACCATAGCCATTGGGCTGCGTGGTGCCAGCGGGAGGTGCTGCTATTCGCAGTAAGTCCACGGCAAGCGGTGCAGGGGAGACTCTGCCCGTTTTGCACGGTGGCGGTAGGTCATCGGCAAGTAGTGCAGGGGAGACTCTGCCCGTGTTGCGCAGCGACGACAACCATTTTTAGAGTAACTTTGGGGTGATGCTGTTCGTTCGGCACGGCAGCGGCACTGAGATTTGGAGGTGACGCGGAAGCGTTGCCGATTTTTTGCGGCAGCGGCACTGAGATTTTCGCGGTGACGCGGAAGCGCTACCGAATTTTTGTGGTGGCAACCCTGGTTTTATTGGCCGAGGTGCGGGAGCGCTGCCGGATTTCTACGGCGGCAGCCCTGGTTTTAATGGCAGTGGTATGGAAGCGCTGCCTGTTTTTCATGACGGTGGCAGCAATATTTTTGCACTGACTACATAAAGCGATGGTTGGGCATTGGCGCAAGGAAGGTGCTGCTAAAATGGTAATGCGTTTTGAAGTGGCTTGAGCGTGGCACCACAGTGACGAGGTGACATTGGAAGTGAGTGACGGCGGCATTGAGACACTGTCAAGTTGTTGAGGTGATTGTGTGCTGAGAGGGCGACGCAGCAAGCGATCGTTTTAGGGAGTGGCGTGGATCGTTTTTTGCTGACGACTTGTTGTGACAACCTTCTCGTCTAGCGGCGTGATTCTATACAGTTTTCTTGAGCAGGTAATTTTAACAACTTCACTCACGGTCGGTCAGTCAGCTGATTGACTCGGATTTCTTGTCACACCTGTGTGAACCCACACTTTGCTTGACCCTGTTCATTGAATGTTCGTTGGAAAGGTAAAGGAAAGTTGTGCGAGTCATTCATGTGAATGGAAGTGTCTGACTTTGGGTATGGGTTTTTGCCTGGTTTTTCCAACTGGTTGCTTGGCTTGGTGTGCAGGTAGGTAGAAGGATGTTTGCAAAGGAGATTGATTATGTCTGTTAGAGAAGAGAGAGAAGGATTGTTTTTTTTTTACCTCTTACCCACCTGCATACAAAAAAAAGTCATTCGGCGTTTTGAAAAACTTTAATTATGTCTGCACCTCAAAATGAGTTCAATTGAAATAAAGCAGATAAGGTCAAACGAATTTAGCTTTCTCCTTATAATTGGTTTATTCTATCCCGAATGACCTTATCTACCTGTACCTGTCCAAATGATTCTCGTTGCCTATCCTCTTCAGTTTCTTTTTCATATAAGTTACCCAAAACTTATTAATAATGAGAATAAAAAAAAACTACTCATGGCAAACACAGTCTTTCTCTCTGGGAAGCATCCAAGGTGGGGGTTCGTATGCTTTTGGAGTCGGCCCTGTTATCGACCTGGAGTGGACCCTATTCGTCGGGGGTGGTACTCTGCCGACTCGGTGGTGACGGACCGACCTCTGAGATCCAAGTCTTCGGGCTCGGGCGAGGGGAAGGAGTTTCCACAGACCACTTCCTAGAGGGTTAGAGAAATTAGAGCCAACCTTCGACGAGTCATGGATGAGGTGACGGGTTAATTTATATTTTTTGCGGGTGGTTTCACCGTTAAAATAAAAAGTTGGAGACATAAGAAGCTCCAGTTCGCAAGAAGAAGTTGGACGTGGAGGTGATGGTTCTCTTTGCGCAGTGATAATGACTGCGGTTTTGATGTGAATGACCTAGTGATGTAGATGGATACTTCAACATTCGTGGGACAAAAATAGTAATTATTGTCCAGAAGGACAAAACGACCAACAAAATTTTAAATTCGCTATGTAGTACTTTTCTCCAAGCAAGTTGCATATGGTACAAAGGTGTGGTCGAACCGAGAGTTCGAACTTCGGCCAGGAACAAGATCAGTTGTTGATCTGCATGGTAGCAGTGAAATTTACTTGCAGGAGTCATTCCTGGCAGGGTTTAATAGGTGTCGACAGACCCAACCGTAAGTTAAAGGTTAGGTCATCCTTCCTAATATTTCGTCAATATCGAACCTCCGCCTTGGAAGCAGCGGAATAATAGTATCTTTAGTCATATAGGACGGGAAGAATAACCTGGGCAGATCATCTCATCAAGTGAGAGAGTTACAAAGGGACTAGGATTATATTGTGGGTTTCACGTTTGGTTGAGACCGTCAAACTCGACGGACGTTCGTTCCACTTGGCATTAACCAAGCGTACCTATTCTCCAGCGAGCGAGCAAACGCCCTCGGCTGACCTACCTCTGCAATTGCATGTAAACGCTTTCGCACGTGGGTCAGTAGCTCGGTAGGGATACGCCCCTGAGGGTGGTGACAACCCCTTAAGGAAGGTAAGGTGTGCCCCGCGAGAACCTATCCTGTCGTAGGGGACCGTGTGATGTATAGCTGGCGCACCCGACTAGAGTGGCGAAGGGGCAATGCAACCACGTTCGTCTCGGCGGTTCGCGGGACTATTTATGCATTGTCCTAAGTTGTCTCTTGGTTTTGTTTTTGTTTTAACTCCTGCGTGACATAGCCGGGAGGGTTCCCGTGCTTTGCAAAAGGCGGGGGCCGATGCGCTCGACAACGTCCACCACATATTCCTTTGCATGGCCTGAAAGAAGCGTCTATGACTGACAATGTTACATCTGCCCGTTTTTTTTACTATCTTCTTACAATCGTTTTTAGGACAGCGGTTGGGTTTGATATTGACAATAGACAACCTATGGTCAGCGGTGGTCTTTTTGGACATGTCATGGTTGAGACTAAGGGCCGAGGTACGCTTCACTTGCATTGCCTCCTCTGGCTGCAAAACGTTCCTCCTACAACTTATGATTTTGATCGTTTTCATAAAAACAACCCTGGTTCCCCAAAATCGGGTTACATAATACAGTGATAGTATTACATCTACTAGTCTTCCCGTTGATATTTTACCTTTGCATTGTCCTTCCTGTCAACATGACGCATCCACATATACACCTTCCCCTATTCCCAATTCTAACGACTATCAACATTTTTGAAACACCGGGACTTATCAAAGCGACAAGAGCCTCCATTAGGTAAATGCACCAATTGTAATATAATTATGTAGTTCTCAACATCTTATGCGTCTTGCGATTCTACAACTGACCCCACAATATGTCACCGGTGACCTTTGTATTCATGATCTCCTCCGCAATTTCTATTGTAAATTTAAAGACGATCCTTTCTTCCTTCATCCATTTGCACAAACCATCTTGAATACACCTCCAATCCCGCATGCATTTCCATCACTTCTAGAACCTTCTGGTTCTTAATTTGCTATCTCTTTTACCTTGTCCAAACCCACCACTGGACACATACAGCATCTTGTTTTAAACTTTCACGAACTACAAATACAGATAATGTGTGCAGATATTTATTTCCTCGTGCACGTGCCGATAAGACAGAGCTTCTACAGACAGGAATTACATTACGTCGTCTTTTTGGACATGAATACATCAACAACTTTAATGATGTTAATCTCGTAACGTTTAAATGTAACCATGATATTCAGCCTCTCTTCGGTGGTGCAAACAGCAGACCGTATTTATTATTCTTGCAGATATGCGACCAAAAGTCAACATCGAGTCGATTGTGATGTAGCTTTACGATTGGCTGCTCTTGATATCCGGCAGGAAGTAAAAAATTGGCAGAGACTGATGCAAAGCTTCCTCATGATGCCAAGACACCACGCCGGATATCTTCACAACTTTTCACATTAACTAACAAACAAAAAACTGCAGGTCCTCTTTGTGCTTTATACATTCTTCGTCAATCTTGCGCAAATAAAAGTCATCTATATAAATTTGTTTGTCTAAAGCAAATGCTCAAACAATTGCTGACTGATGCCGATACTATTTGTAATCTAGAAGACGGCGATGATTCTTACACTATCACACACCCACTAGATGACTACATATACCACCCTTCACAATTATCGCCACAATGTCTTTTTGAATTTCTCATGTGGTTTTCCCGTGTTCACAAGACACACAAAGCGTCTCCTGACAGAAACTTTCTCACCAACCACCCTTTGTCGAAAAACAAGTGTTTACGATGTCATATTATAACTCGCATCCCAGTGATTCCACTTTCTTCTCGTATTCCTGATTTTCGTGAAGCTCTTACACCACCTGCACAAAAGTTGCACGCTCAATTGTCACTCTTGCTTTTCAAACCCTTTAGGGTCTTGTCTGACCTTCTTCCTGCAGAGCAAAATTGGCATACTGCTTTTTTAAACTTCTATGAACATATATATTCATTCTTTTGTACAATATACCTCCAAATGCAAGACTTTTACGTTGCCCGTGCACGAGCAAGGGAAACGCAACACAACCACCCACCATACACTGCCCCAAATATATCAACACCACCTGCATCCGATTCTAACCATGAAGATGACGACAACACTGATCCGCCTGAATTTTGCTTTTCCCATACACACGTTTCATCCTTTCTAGATAACCAAGATCTCCCATTGTCGGAATGTGCATTCTGTACAAAATTGCAAAACGACTCGCGAAGCATTCTTGTACGCCCACAAAAAACAATAACGAATCCAACATTCAAAAAAAACTTCCTGGGTCGCAATGCACAAGCTTTAACCACAACGTATATCACTGTCGTCAATACGACCTCGCCTATTCAAAATGTTGTTCGACAACAACTCATATCTAACACTAGGAAACTGGCTGAAAAATGCAAAACACGAACATCTTTCCTTCCATGATGGTGATTCAGACCACATCGGCTTTGGTATGTTTCCTGAACTGACCCGTTTACAATTAATCAATAATGTACTTGAAATGCATAATAGAAGATTCCCAAGCCCGACCACAATTGCAGAAAAAAAAAACAATTTTTTCCCTACAATTTCTGAACTGCTTAAACTTT
The DNA here is from genome assembly GCA_003427395.1 of Chara braunii. NCBI lineage: Eukaryota > Viridiplantae > Streptophyta > Charophyceae > Charales > Characeae > Chara > Chara braunii. Next base: position 1,984,706 of record BFEA01000222.1, read on the forward strand.
TTCATCTAAAACGTCGCCATCATATCGCATTCGCGTTAGCTGCTGAAGCTCTTCTCAAGACATGACAAAACCAGGTAATTTTGATGAATCATTTGAAGGACCGACTCTTCAAACAATCCACAAACGTTTTATCAATCAACAAATATTAATGTTTCTGACGGGTAAAGGAGACACAGGAAAGTCACATGTCATAGATGTAATTGAGGTCCTTTACATCAGTTGGAAACGACCAAACGCCCTTACAAAAACGGCAATGACAAGAAAAGCGGCAGTCGGAATTGTCGGCGTAACATTTCATAGTTGGATTGAAATGTATAATCTAGAATCGGAAAATGGTTTTGACGATCGAGCGGCCGCTCTAAAAGGTCTTCCACGTTTTACATCAGAGTTTGCTTTACTTGTCGTAAATGAGGTCAGTATGATGAGTAAATTGCAATTAGTAAGGCTTGATTTGGGTCTTCGTGTTGCCCGTAAGATTGACCTCCCCTTTGGTGGCATTCATGTCATTCTATCCGGTGACCTCTTCCAAATGCTTTCTATCTCAGCGGTTCCTATTTACCCGAATGTCATGCTCTAAATTAGCAAATACAATTTGGGATAATGAAGGTTTTCGGCTTTGGCGTTTATTTACCACGGTCGTTGTTCTAGATGAATGCACACGTTTCAATTCAGATCCAGAATGAGGTATTGGTTGTTCTCATGCACACAAAGGTAATTAGACCCCTGATTTTGTTCGGATTGTCAATAGTCGGGTTCTCTCTACAAATCCTTTCCCCCTACCAAAAATCTTTTCCAATGAAGCTTCACCATTATTGTCTTCACTACATTTGAAACCCTCATGTACAACGGTTTATACAACCCCTGATAATCAAACGTGAATGCACCTCATTCATACTTACACTAAAATTTGTCTGAAAATTTACCTTCCTTGCATTACCCTATTCGAGTGTTTGCCCAGTTCGGTGACGCTTTGCAAAACAAAACAAAAGACGATATTCGGTGAATTATGTCACTACCTGACAATCTGTTCGGAAAATATGCACCATTTTTTGATCTCCTACCCACAATGTCGCTAGTATTCATCCAGAACATTGATCCTAAACATGGTGTCGCCAATTGCACTTTTGGAGTTTTGCATTCCTTATAATTCTCTGCAACAATACAATTTCCTAGGGTCCATGACGACGTCGGAGGGTTTGACGTTCTGTTTCATAACCACCCTCTTGACCTTACTCTCGTCTCATTGCCCGACCAAAAAACACCTCTTTCATTTCCATTTCCACACTCTATTCCACCATGCACGAAAGTTTATCCAGTTCTCATGGAATGAGCAAAACGACCAGTGCATGTCAAACTTTAACCTACACATGATAATCCACAAAGAACATGTACGTTATGTTCCTTTCATTTTTGCAATTGTTGCAACAAATTACAAAATCCAAGGTGAAACACTTGCTTCACTGATAGTTGTAGATTGGAGAGCACATCCCACAATGACCAAATCCCGGATTGACGTTCCACAGCAAGCATACATCACTGTCTCTAGAGTTATTAACCGCAATGCTTTTGTTACATTTACCCCTCTCACTCCTCAGTTAACTGCATTTTTCAAACCGCCTCATGATATCCTCAATGAAGATCAAAGACTTACTAGCCTTTCAAATTCGTTGTTACATTTTTTCCAAATCCTTGCAATGTTCCCTGATGCTTTGTCACCGGATCCTCTTATTTTAACATCCTTGTCTTTTTCTTCTTCTCTTTTTTCTTTATCGTCGGATGATAACGTTCCGTTATCAACACAACAAAACGGCTCACCCCCTGACCATTGCTCAATAGAACCTACAAAGCCTTCAATTTTTTTTAGCTTTCTCCCCTCTCCACAAAAACCGCCTACGCCATTTCATCATCATCAAAATGAAAAGCCAAAACCAAAATATAAAGATGACATACTAAAATTGCAGCTTCTAAAACTTTCTTCAAACCAATCCTTTGAAAAACCTGCAAAACCATATGATTATTTAGGTTTTTCCTCGTCTCCTTCGCAGCTTCCTATAGAAACTACATGTTCAATTTCTTATATAGATCAAATCGCTTCGGATGATGATGACCCCATACTCCCTATTAGGCTATTCCCATGGACTCCGAACTTTGTCTTTATATAACCTTACATGGTCACACTTGGTTGTCACAATTTCCTATTGACGATTACGTTGACCTTCTGATGTTTAACATTCCTTCCATTGTTGTCATCAACTGCTTTGCATACAACCACGACATAGCAGCCAGGGATTACCAATATGTAGCCCGACAACTTCGTCGCCACCTCCACGAACGGCCGCTTACAACATTGACTCATTGTTTATTTCCGTCCACGTTCACAGTAACCATTGGGCATTGGGATTCTTAAATTTTGTTTCCTGTAATGTTTTCTACTATGACGACTTTTTTTCTCATGACAATCGTTTTTTTTTCTGCACTCCGCCATTGGCTCGTCGAACAAAAGGATGTTCTTCGTACACCTGTAAAAGCACCTTCCACGATTCTCAAAGGTCCTATTCAAACCAACGGGTTCGACTGCGGCGTTTTTATGCTTATCATGATTCGTCAGCTATTGCTTATCAATTCTCTCACTCACATATCTGAATTCTCACAAGCAGATGTTCCATATTATAGAAATACAATTCCCAATGAATTGGTCACCCGCCATCTACAACCAATTCTGCCTCACCCGTCTCTTTCTTTTCTCATTCCTCCTATCCTACTTTGCCAATGCCCCACGCTTCTACTTCCCGATCCTTGAAGCTTTTCTAATCATGTTCTTTGCAGTTCAGCCACAAGTGTTAGTGTTTCTGGTGGCATCGGCTGTCTTCTTCATTCAGTCAAGC
>BFEA01000222.1:1992461-2008560 GCA_003427395.1 Chara braunii
CATTATTACTAAGTAGTTCATGGAAAATTTAACAGTACCGTCACATCTTCCTTTCCCTTACATATTGTTCAACGCTTTCACAAATATTCGCACATTGTACAACTGTCTTACTTCAGACATCCTTTACCTCGATAGCAGCTGATCAACCCAGCAATGCTATATCAAAGTCGTCGCCCTTTTAAAAAAAAGAACAGTCTTCTATGTATCAGTGTCTTTATAATTGATGTTCCGACTAAGTGCCCATATGGTGTCCTGACTTAGTGCCCATACAAGACACATAGTACAAATTGCCCATGTCTAACTCGCATGGTACAATGACATCGTTGACGACTACCATGACATCTTCTTCAGGTCATTGGTGGAAAATCTACTAAACACAACCTCGCACCAAGAATCTTTTACCATTTCTCGGCGTGATTCTCATCGCTTTCATCCAGCTGCACCTAAGAATGACATCGCATACATGTAATATTGGTATGAGCATGAGCATAGTTCTCATTTGCTTCCTACCCTGTCTACATTAAGTATACTAACTGAATAGCACTTCCAACACTATCCACTAAAATTACCATAGAAAACGAATGTCGTGTCTTACCATAAAAAATCCCACTTCATTTTTCATGTATATGTTGCTAACCATACATTTACTTACATGTCCTGTCCTTGTCGTCATCAGCAGATACTTTTTGAAGGCGCTTGATATCCATTGGCCACAATGCAACACATTCATGTCGAACCAATGACCCGTGCATGCTTTGCCTTCTTTCCGCACATCGTGTCAACAACTTCTACCCTCCAACGCCAACCAACGCCTTCTTCTCTTACAATTTTTTTTTTACATTCCTCTACCAACTTCCCGGTGACCCCTGATCCTTTGTTACCAGACCTTTTTATCATGCCAAACCTGTCATCTTCTTCTCCTACCTTGTTAGTGTCATCAGAAGATGTTGTTCACTCACCTACACTGCTTACAAATCTACCATTCCACAACCATTGCCACATTTCTCCACAACCTTCCACCGTGACAATCTGCGATTCGTCCTACATGCCATCAGAGAATGCCCTCGACACTTCACCACTGTCTCTCATCATGAACGTAATTCCATCACACAATGATGACACTGCCATCTCAACTCCACTTTGTCCTTATGTGGCGTTGCACAATCACGACTGCTTGTCACAAACCCTTATTGCTGACTACTCTAATCTTCTCATGTCTGCAATTCCTTCTGTGGTTGTCCTCGACTGCCTCACATACACCCACGACATGGCAGCCAAAGACTATCAATATGTTGCCCGCCAACTCCGTGAGTGTCTACACAACCACCCACTGTCGACACTTACACATTTGTTCATTCCCGTCCACGTGAACAACAACCACTGTGCATTGGGCTGCATGGATTTCATTCGCTATCAAGTTCTATATTACGACAGTTTATACTTTGATGACAATGGATTCCTCCACATGCTCCGTGACTGGCTCGATGAGCAGATTGGAATATTGGCAACATTCCTTAACGCACCATGTACCATTCTTAACAACCCTCTCCAAATTAACGACTTCAACTGTGTGCTATTGTTGATCCGTCACCTGCTGCTTCACAATTCCCTCCCTCATCACTCTGAGTTGTCGCAAACTGACATTCCCTATTACAAAAATGTGATTCACAATGAGTTGATAACTCGCCACCTGCAGACCATTGTGCCACACCCATCTCACTACTTTCCCATTTGACTGACTCTACTTTGCCAATGGCCCACGGTTTGACTCCCATGTCACCTTGATCAGCATGCCATTTTGCTTGGGTTCTTTATGCCTCTCTGCATCATGAACGTTGATGCTGAACAAGATATGTCTCCTCATGTCTTCCTCAGGTAATTGCTCTAGCATTCTTCCCTTCACCCCACATACCTCACCAACCCTTTCGCTTCTGCATCCCACCCCTCTCTCTCTCTCTCTCTCTCTCTCTCTCTCACACACACACACACACACACACACACACACACATATACGTATACATAAACACGCATGTATACACATATTTACATATACCCACCAACCTCGACTGCAAAATATAAAGCCTCGCTTGTTCATCTCTTCTCTCCCTCTCTCTCTTTCTTTCTCTCTCTCTCTCTCTCTCTCTCTCTCTCTCTCTCTCTCTCTCTCTCTCTCTCTATGATTGTGAAAAAACAGGAAAATTAACCAATGACTATTTCGTTTTTCTCCATGTATGCTGCATGGTTTACCTTTTATTCTTCGATTTCACTGTCAACCCGTTATACTGTCAATGCTATTTTTTTTTCCGCTGTATACGATGACAACAAACTACAAATTCACAATTTGAACAACAGATAACTATACAATCCAAAATTTGCCCAACTCCACAGCTGACATTGCAACAAAGCAACCACATATTGTCAACAATAGATGAGCCTAACAGATCAAAAGCATAGCGGTCACCCTGCCCAAAAGGCGAAGCACACAGCAATGAAGAAAAAAGACAAGACGACAGAGCATAAGAGCGAGTACGCAGGCTACAAAGCAAAGGAAATTCGTGATTTACCAACCGTTGTTGTATGTATGCCATGCATTTGTCTGATCTGTCTTTGTTTTTTTTTTTTTCTCTCTTTCTTAGTAGTTTGATGGTGATGTCTTCCTACTATGTTATTCAGTTTAAACCCGCCTATCCGACCCTAAAACTGCTAATTTTTATCATATAGTTCCGGTTTCCTTGAAATAAACATTTTCCCTTTTCAAAAAACGAAAATAAACTCTTCTCCAAGCCAAAGTCCATTACACACCATTTGAACACATTTGTAAATCACAACCCTCACAACTGCTTTTGTGTTTACGCTGCCTCGGAGAGTAGTTGCATTTCCTTGACGAGGAAGATGCAATTGAATGATTGAAAAGAAGTCATCACATAAGACACCACCATCAAACTGAACAACAGAGCAGAAACACATCACCATCAAATTGAACAGCATAGCAGAAACACAAAGAAAGAAAAAGAGAGAAAGAGAGAAAAAATACAGAAAGAGAGGGAGAGAAAGGAAATGAGAGACAGAGAAAGATTTCTCTCTCTCTCTCTCTCTGCATTTGTAAAATCAATTTGTTGCTGTCAGCCTATAACGCTGTCACCATCAACTTTATCATGGCGTTCGAGGGTAGAAACTGTTGGCGCAATGTACGGGAAGAACTCTCTCTCTCTCTCTCTCTCTCTCTCTCTCTCTCTCTCTCTCTCTCTCTCTCACATATGATTCACCAACTCTTATTGTATGTATGCCATGCATTAGTCTGATCTGTCTTTGTTTTTCTTTCTCTCTCTCTTTCTCACTCTATCTATAGATCTGACACAAACGCGAACAAAATCCGCTTTCTGAAAAACTTACCTAACAACAACGCTGCCTTTTTTTTTAAGCTTCACTCACACTAAACGGTCACTCGTTTGTTTTGTTATATATAAATCTCACTTACTGCTGTTTGCTACACACGCAAACAAAACAAATGCATCCTCTCATTGATAGATTGACCACAAAAGGTTGACCAATGGACTACAACAAAACATGCTTGTTCTCCACGTTCCCGATGACGAAAAAAGTCTATCGTCCTCCGTCCTCTTTCGATATGTGATTACGAAGACATGTGAAGTCTTATATAAACTACTAATTGCACATACGTTTGCATGTCTTGCCTTCCTTGTTGTGAATAGGTACCCAGTATGCAGTGCATTCCGATCAGACTTGTGGATTGTATACTTGCAATTTGTCGACCGCTCATCATGTCAGGTCCACATGTCCTTCGCCTTAGAGTGATGCCATCTTGGTCAGGCGAAAACAACATTGTGTATCCGACGATAACACTTGAATGGAGTGACGTTCATGACATCTTGCTCTCTTGTTATTCAATTCGCAGTGTGGCCAATAAAACATGTTACATCTCGTTCGACGGTGTTGACATTGGGTATATCCATGCAGATGCCGTCAGGCTGTACACTCATAAAATTGACTGCACCGTTTGGGTTCGAGGTGATGAGACGTTTTTTTCGCCATGGACCCACCGATCTCCTTTCGCTTGCCATTCAAATTCTTGCTAAACGTGTCGCCATTATAACATTGCATGCTATTTGTGATCCGCTGCCCTGCTGCGTTGGTCTGACCACATTCCGATTTGGAGCCTTGTTCGGTGACAACAGAGACTTTGCGGCTCCTATTCGATCAACAAGATTGACCGACGGTGAATATCTCATGCGAACAATTTAGGAACTTGATATTCTACACATGAATGGACATTCAGGCTGACACCTACCACAATGCTTAACTTCAATGTTGTCTTACAAGTTACATTCCATTGATCCCTGAAAAATTGTCTCCTTACTGGTTTCATGTCAAAATAGGTTTTAGTTTTCTGTATCAAAATACGTATAAACGCCATGTTCCATTTGCTCCTAACAGCAAGAAAGAAAGAGAGAGAGAGAGGGAGAGAGAGAGAGAGAAAGAGAGAGAGAGAGAGACATAGTCTACCGAACATGACAACACACATAGTCTCCATGGCAGCCTCTGCATTGTAGAATGATTTCTGTTGTTGTAAGCCTATGAGGATGTCACCATCTACTTTCTCGGACTTCCTCCTATTCTCTCTCTCTCTCTCTCTCTCTCTCTCTCTCTCTCTCTCTCTCTCTTCCGGTTCTTCTGATTTTAATTTGCCCCATTTGTCCATGACTGTATCATTACAATCATGTCTACAATCTTCTACTACTCGCTCTGAGTCGACAAATGCACGGGATCCACATATATTTCTCTCTCTCTCTCTCTCTCTCTCTCTCTCTCTCTCTCTCTCTCTCTTGCTTCCTCTTTCTTTCTTTGTCTTTCTGCATTGCTGTTGAGTTTGATGGTGTTGTCTTTCTGATATGTTGTATAGTTTGATGGTGACATTTGAGCTCTATTTCTGTCTTTGTCTTTCCGCTATGCTCAGAAAGCAACAGAAACAGAAAGAGAAAAAAAGAAAGAGAGAGAGACAGAGAGAAATAGAGAGAAAAAGAGAGAAAGAGACAGTGAGACAGAGACAGAAAGAGAGAGAAAAAAAAAAAGAAAAAAAGAAAGATCGGATGTCACACGCACACACACACACACACGCACTCTTGTGGAGTTCTATATGGCAAACATGATAACACACTCAAGTTGCATGTAACAAATATGACAACAGAGAGGAGTTGTGTATTGCGAACATGACAACAAACACAGACACACACAGACACACACAAACACATGAGAGAAAGAATATGAAGGGGAAGAGAAAGACGTGGCCGCATTGAACCACTCAAACGATGGATCAGACGAGTACCCAACAATTTAGAAATATATCACAAGCTTAGCATCAGCGGTGCAGTGCAGGTGACGCCGCAAAAAAAAAAACAAAAAAAACGGGATGATAAATGTCACACAAACTGCTCATATACACTCAAATGCATAGTTGTGCAACAAAAACAGTTTTGCATTGAAAAAAAAGGGGAACAAACATACAGAAACAGATAGTGGGCTGACAATAAAAACCCTCTAAAAAATAATAAAACAGTCAAAATGTAGTAATAACTGAACTCGAACCGACTAAAATTAAACGACCCCTCAATTCGGACCCCCTCCTCTTCCATCGATAGTGCATATCTTGCCATGGCCACTGAGTAGTAATAAACAGACTATGATATCGATTAAACAAAATAAAATTAAAAACAATGCAGAAACTAAAACAGACTAAGAGAGTGAAAATGCAAACAGAGAGAGAAAAAAAAAATAAAAAAAAAATGCGTATAGGCTGGTGGGTTCAGTACATCAAACAATGAATCAATCAATGAACTAATATATTCAATTTGATTGATTGTTTGATCAATGCATTGATTGGTTGATTAATTCATTGATTGTTTTTTTTTTGGGGGGGGGGCAAGTCAGACGAGAAATAAATGAACACAGGGGTGAAGGGGTTGGGTAGGGAAAGATGTCGAAGGGTGCTAGAGACCAGAAATGACGGGCAGAGCACATGGCTGTTGAATGGATGACTACTTGATCTATTGATTGATTGATTGATTATTTATTTTTTCAACAAGTCTCGGCACTTTCCCTCTCCCTCTCTGCATCCTGCCTGCCTGCATGTCTGTGTCCCTTCCTGTCTGCCTACCTGCTTGCGTGCATGGCTTCTCTCTCTCTCTCTCTTTCTCTTTTTCTTTCTTTTGCTTTTCAAAGTTCATTACACACCATTTGAACACATTTGCAGATCACAACCCTCACAACTACTTTTGTGTTTAGGCTGCCTCGGAGAGTAGTTGCATTTCCTTAACGAGGAAGATACAATTGAGTGATCCAAAAGAAGTCGTCGCATACGACATCACCATCAAACTGAACAACATAGCAAAAACAAATCACCATCAAACTGAACAGCATAGCAAAAACACAAAGAAAGAAAGAGAAATCAAGAGAGAAATAGAGACACAGAGAGAAAAAGAGAAAAGAGACAGAAAGAGAGAGAGAGAGAGAGAGAGAAAGAAAAAGGAAGACAGAGAAAGACAGAGTGGTTCAGTACATCAAACAATGAATCTGTCTCTCTCTCTTTCTCTCTCTCTCTCTCTCTCTGCATTTGTAACAACAATTTTGTTGCTATCAGCCTATGAGGCTCTCACCATCTACTTTGTCATGGCGTTCGAGGGTAGAAACTGGCTGCGATAGCTGCCGAGTCGCGGCGAACAGTGAGCCTCGCAGCACTTCTCTCCAAATGTACAAAATGAGACAGGATCCACCCCTAAAACATGGAAAGATACATTGCCATCTTTTTTGTCTTTTTAAAATTATTATCGAACCAACCGGGCCTAGTTCAAATACAAAACTCATGAGTTCGAACTCACGAGTTCTCTATTTCAACTCTCTCTCTCTCTCTCTCTCTCTCTCTCTCTCTCTCTCTCTCTCTCTCTGCGTTTGTCGAATGAATTTTGTTGCTGTGAGTCTATGAGGCTGTCATCATCTGCTTTTTCAGACTTCCTACCATTCTGGTCAAAGGTTTCAACAGACAGTCGATTGTGATTGCTAAGTCCTTGTCAGTAAAGTCCACTACATTTCTTCATCACAGTTATGTGATTTCTTTTCAATCTCTCAATTGCATCTTCCACGTTAATGAAATCCAACTACTCTCCAAGGCTAAGCCGGTCGCAATGTCTGAAAAACTAACTCATTCAACACCGAAACAGGGATGAGAGATATAGAAATACAAGATTGACCTGCTCTCAGTACACCAAACAATCCTAAATGAAATACATCCCGCCTATCCGACCCTCTTACAATCAGTATCCACCGATTAACTGCTCCTTTCTATCTTATGGTTTAGGTTTCCTTGAAATAAACAATTCCCCTTTTCAAAAAACGGAAATAAACTCACCTTCAAACCAAAGTCCATTACACACCATTTGAACACATTTGCAATTCACAACCTTCACAACTACTTTTGTGTTTACATATACATACATGTATGTATATATATATATATATATATATATATATATATATATATATATATATAACCTCATAAAAAGCTGCCCACTCAGACAACCATAACCACACACCGACACCTCTCTTTCACAAAGAATATCATACATCATTCATTGTTTTTTTTTTGAAAGCAGGCAAGATTACACCGACACCTTGCTTACAGATATCAATACCGACCTTGTGTTCTTTCCTTGGAATGAACGATTCTCCTTTTCAAAATTCAAAAAAAACAACTATAGTCCCCGCCATACCCAGTCTCAGCACCAACTTCCACCTGTACCCGGACACTGTCGAGAGAAAGAGAGAGACAGGCGAACCAATTTCTGTGTCGCGCGATTTTCTGCGCAACGACAATGAGGGGTTCTAAGCTGGGAAGGATGGGCCAATTACAGGAGATCGGGATTGAAGGGAAATTGCATCAGTGTCCTCGCTTCTTCGTCTTTTTGCGTCGCTTCTTTTCGGATGGTTGGGTTCAGGGCCGGGCAAGTCCCGGGATGGCCGATTGAGTGGCTGTCGCGCCGACATAGGCGCGATTAATAATGTTTGACGTCGCTTCTTTCTTGTTCTGTTGTCGGGTTTTAGGTCCGGAGATCGCGCAGGAATTTTTGCATTTTTCCTTTTGAATTTTCTCTTTCATTCCTTTTCGGATCTTGTCGAGCCTTGACGACTTTCAGAATATCGGACTCTCTTTTCGGTTCCTTTTGCAATAAGTTTTGGAATTTAGGAATTTGTGAATTTAGGAATTCGGGATTTCGTTTGCCTCGTGTTGTTTTTCTTGCGCACTTCTTTTTGCGGCTGCAGCGGAGCTCTGATTAGTCGGCGCCCTGAATCTCGTGTGTAACTGTATTTTTTGGGCAAGCGTCATTGTAACTGTATCTCTCTTCTTGAGCTTCGTCTTTCCCACCCTCTCCTTTCCTTTTTGCTATGGTTGTCTAGCCCGCGGGCTGCATGATCGGATTGATGCGTGGAGAGTGGCTACGTCCCCCACGCCGCGGTCTGGCCATGCAGAACGTAGACAATCCCTTCCCTTCTCTCTTCCTAAGTCCTTGCAATTCCGTGTTCTTTGCGCATGCATGCATGCTATAAATTTCGGCTGTGCGATTAGATAGCTCTCTTAACCAGTTGCTGGAAGCTCGGGGTAGCGAGATCAGTGAGGGTCGGCTCACGAGCAAAGTAAGAGGTAAGTTGAAGTGGGAGTCGGGCGACCCGACGAGCTGGTGCCGAATGCGCGGGGTTGACGCGTGGGGCTACGACAGACTGTAGCGTGCGGACGAACCCGACGGGTGCAAGAGGGCTACGCGGGGTGACGACTTCGTGGGTTGGTGCGTGACGACGGACTGTCCGCATCGGAGAGAGAGAGAGAGAAAGGAAGAGAGAGTTGAGGCTGATGGGCATGGATGTGCAATTTTCTTTGCCTTTTCCTTTAGTCTTGTATATAAGTTTTCACTTCGGCTCGAGCGATTCGCTCTCATTTCCCTTCGGCATCTTTGTTTCAATATTGGTCCTTGTATGATGTCTCATTCCGTCTCGGTCCTCCCTCTTTTGTGTGTATGGGATGAACGAATTCGGATGGAATGATACGTTTGTCGTTTTTCCCTAGTCAGCATCATTGCTTGCCACTTTGATCTGCTGTTGTTATGGTATGGGTTCTGATGTTGTTGTGATATCTGACGTGTGTGATGACACCTTGCATGCTCGGAAATGATTGCTTGTGGGACCACTGAATGATTGGATGATTGGGTAGTTATCCATGACAAGTGGCGATTTTGCATGAGGAATTAAACTCTCACTTTTGCATAAGCATCAGCCAACAGGCCCGGGTGCAAGCGAACACCTCGTGTGGATACGTGTAAGCGCAATCTGAATTGTGAGGCCGACACGTGTCCACACGCGGCGATTCATGACCATTGGCGAACCTGGCACCTCCGGTATCGGGATAGGCAAGGAATTTCCTTCTTTCGAGCATTTGAACTGACAGGAATCTCCAACCCCATATCTGGAAATCCCCCTGTCAACGAGATGCGTACGAAAGGTTTTCACTGCGCCACAATGACAAGATGAACGTACACTCGGGACTCAGTGTACTTGAAGCACTGGGAAGGAGAATATCTTAGGCGGAGATACCCGGAATTTCCCTGCCTAACTGAGAACCGATTGGGCTCAGGGAGTTTCACTGTGCTGTAAGCAGCGATCCGAGGTGCCCCGATTACCCAACTACGTATAACACGCAATACTTCATATGCCCCGGCTTCGTCGCTATCGCTAACCAATTTCCCTCCCTTCCATCGCCTCCTCCCGTACCACCAACTCACGGTGGTGTCGTGGAACTCCATAGCCCCGTATTGGCCCCGCGCGCCTTGCAGAAACTACAGACGACGCGGCAACCGCCAAACCCTTGGAACTACGGAGCCCAACCAGAACGTGTGACGACAAACGCCACGCGTCTGCACCCAGGGGTCCGACTCATAGGCTCGCAACCCTCACGAACGAGCCTCTCCCGAACCGTCGTTACTAAAACAGATGGATGAGACGGCCCTGGATGCACCACGCATGCCATCTGCCTTATGCTGCACGACATCGACCACCATCAGACCGGAAGTAACCCGCCCCTTAGCCCTATTGCATCTATGCCCCTGGACCCTTGCCACAGGAGATCGCAGTTCCGACCTGGGACCCCGCCCCCACTTTCCTAAAAATCCTTGGCACACCCCTTTTCGCACTTCCAGGCCCACATCCCACTCTGATCAAGAAGTCGCGTCGGGCGTGAGGTTGGTATCGGAGCCGACACGTAGCAGGTTATAGGATTCGTAGGACGGTAACCAAGATCGAAGCGATCTGGCTAACAGGGGACGACCTCAACCACGGAACGCGCATCGACGCGACCCCGTCGTTACCAGAAGCCGGTCTGCGGCTCGACGAGCGGTCAACATGAATGCTAATCAACAGAACCCGAATCCGCAACAGAACCCCAACCAACCAATAAATCCTAATCAACCCGCACCACGAGCACGGGTTCCCATGATGCCACCCAATCTCTATCTGGTTTCACCCTGCACATCACCTTGCTGGAGCATGGCTGGCCATGCTCTGGCTCAGCAGTACGATGATAACGAGGCACAGGTGAGCTTTCCTGCTCGATTGGGGGGAGACACTCATCATTGGTTCAACACCTATGTATGGGTAGATCTCCCGACATTCGAGCGAGACTTTCCAAACCGATTTGATTATATTCACCCAGAACAAACCTTTTTTATGATTAAAGATCGAGTTCAAAAACCCCTCGAGTCTGTCACCGAGTACCGAAACCGGTTCTACCGAATGTTTGTAAAGACCGAGCGAGGCGAACAAGTAGCAAGTGATTTGTTTATCGATGGGCTTCGCAGCAGAACGATGAGGGCGAAGCTGCGAAAACATTTCTCCCCCATCAATCACACGCTGCAACAGATCATGGCAGCCGCGGAAGAAATAGAACGAAAATTCGCCGCAAGTTTCCTAGAAGGGGAAAACTATCCTAGGGAAGGAGACTCGTCCGAACTAGCGAGAGCTAAAGACGAGTTGGTCGCACTTCAGAATAAATTTGAAAATATGGGATTTGTGTCTGGCCCTGTCACCTATCTGAAACAAATTACCCCCAAAAGATCAACCCCAAGTGTGATTACGGGCGTGTTCGTGCCCGTGATGACAGCACCCCCGCCACGGATCGAAAGCCCCGCACGACCAAATGAGTCTTCCGCCTTATTGGAACTAACTAAAACACTGGTCATTCTGATTCAGGAAAGCAAAAAGGAACAGAGGGAACACCATGCTCGAATAGAGGCGATGATGAGGTCAATGCAACCAATAGCGGTGCGTATCGCCCTGATTCGGCATGGGCTGGCTCCAGCACCCTCCCGCAGGGATCCCTGGCAATTTGAACGTCTGTTACACGTGTCATCAACCAGGGCACATAGCCCGAGATTGCCCGCATCGACCTCCGCAGCCGTGAGTCGGGGCCGCACCGGTAGCAGCAGCCCCTGTCGCTAACGGACCTGGACGGGTGGGGCCACAAATGGAAGAAATGGAAGGGGGTGGAAGCACCTTAGCTACAATGGAGGAAACTGCTGAACTCATTCCGTTGGATCAATATATAATGCTTGGTTATCCAGGACTAGGCATGATTGGAACGATCCGGCCCGCCCTGGAACAAAGGGAAGTGGCGGAGTGGCGACCTTCTCCCAGGGAAATGGAGTTGGGAGGGCCTACTTTCGTCACTGGGGAGATCGATGTTTTGAATATCATTCGAGCCTTAGATCATCGGATTCCTCTTCTGATCGGTCATCTCCTCTCGATATCAGAACAAGCCAATGAACGTATGTTGCAACATTGTAAAGCGAATCGAAAACGGTTTGCTCTCGCTCGAACAACGAACACGAAAGCAAAAAATGCAACATAAGACGAAAATGTTGTTGGTACGTCAGACCCACTACGGTTAGGATTAATACAGATGGACGATCACTTCCTACGAATTAAACCAATCCCATGGAAATCTGCAGAGTGCGATATCGAGATATGGGGAATCCTGTACAATGTCATTGATTCTGGAGCCGCTGTTTTGGCTATCTCATTACGGGTAGTTGAAAGGGCAAGAAGAAAGAACGATCTGATTATGCTTGCGGAAAAAGATCAGCTCGTTTCAGCGGATGAAGAAAAGATCAAAATGGTTGGTAGGGCGGATGACCAATGTGGCCTTTCAATTGGGGAAGGTGCATGCTCTGGGAGATGTCGTAGTCTTAGACGTGAACACTTATGACGTCCTTTTTGGCCTTCCCGCTCTTGTGGCCTTGCGAGCCAATCTGGACGTCGAGAGGCGATTGATTGTCCTCCGAAATACAAGATGAAAGCCCTATGTTGTACCTATGAGGCTGACCCTTCGCACCACCATTAATGTTGTCGGGCGGCTGCCTACTAGGCGGGCCCTTTTTTTCGGATTTTTGCGACTGTTTGTGTCTATGTGACAGGTTATTTTTGCTTGTTTTGGGTTTTTGTCTGCTTATGTTGAAGGGGGTTTCGTTTGCGAGGCATATGCAGGGGGTTTGAGTGAGGTATGGGGGTACGGTGTAGAGGAGGCAGAAAGAGGGGGCTTGGGGATACCCGATTTCCCATCCATTGGGGTTTGGGACAACGCTGCGATGGTGGGTGACAACGTGTGAGGGTGAGGGTCGAATAATGAAGGTGGAAGGATTCGTCAGCGGACGTCGGCAACGACTACTTCTACCACAAGTCTCTGCTACAATTATTGGGTGCCGACTCTTGCGACTCGGGGCTTCTGGATGGTTGCCAAAGTCGGGCGTGTGGTGTTGACAAGTGGCTACTCAAGTAAGGTGCCATTGGTGAGGCCACTGTACCTCCACGTGTGTACGTGTGTGTGCGCATGAGGTATGTGCGGGCGTGCACAAGAGTTGATCCAACCATTCGGCTTTGGTGTGCGGCTGCACTCGGTCAAGAGCCAGTGGCGAACGCAGCAGGCGGCCTCGAAAAGGTTGAGTGGGGCAGGGCATTTTCCAGATAGAGAGATTGCAGCGAAGGAGAGAGAGACGGGGGAGTGCTGAGTCGAGGGGATACGTACGGGTGCGACAATGCTTTAAAATTCGAGGGGCGAATGGAGGATGGAGTGAGCCTGGTGTGGAAAACCAGGCACCTACTTGTGTTAAGACACTATGTGGAGGGGTATGGCCCCGCTGTGAGACTGGAAAGGGGATGTACCTAGCTTAAAAGAGTGGGTGGGTGCAGATGAAGGTGGACAGGGGAGTTTCTAACGAATATGGCGGGATAATATTTATTTTCGCACCGAGTTGGAATCTGCTACGTCGGGTCTGGGGGCTCGAGAAAAGAATGACGGGATTGGTGGAGGGCGAAGAAAGGAGGATCAAATCGAGTCGTCGAAAGCGGGAAGGAAAATTTAAAAAAAAATTGGGAGAGAACCCGTACGACTTGTCGGGAAAGATAAAAATTTCGTTAAATTTTGGCTCTTGGCGCCGAACGGGGAGAGTGAGAGGGAGAGAAAGCGGTTGGCAGAGGGGCAGACTAGTCGCGGCCGACAGGGCAGCAACTGGTCGGGCCTGCACCTGGTCTGAGCCCGACCAGACCGTACAAAAGGAGGAGTGAGACTTACGAAAAGGGGATCTTGCCGGGGGAGGCAAGGATAGCGCACATACAGCACCCGCCGGTAGCGCTCATACCAGGGGGAGCAGCGCCCGGAAGGAGGAAGTAAGTTAGTCCACAGACATGGACGGGAGTAGGCGGAGGGGCGTGAACGACAGCGCTAGGAACGCGTAATAGAGCGGGGCGGGAAGAGGTCTCTCCTCGTTCTACCGGCGGAGGTTGACAGTTCCTGAGGTACATGGCGCCCGAGCAAGAGACAAAGGCAAGAAAGTTGAAGAAACACATGTTATCTCAGGAAACAGCGGGATGTGTTTGGTCGCAGAGGGGCCGCGTACTGTTGTCGATCTCCTGGTTGTCTATTGTTAGGTCTTCGATTATTCTGTGGAGAGAAAATCTGGACTTGGGAACGGCTATGATGCCGGCGTCGGCCTTCTCCTTAGCCATAGACGTGATCATGGTGATGGTGGCGGAGATGACCGTGCCTGTTGCTGTTTCAATCTTCACTAGCCAATTAACGGCGCGGAATAAGTGCGCGGAACTGATATCTAGGAGGAAGCCAATTACTGTCGAGAAAGGCTAACCACCATCGCCATTGAAGAACCCATCGTCATCGACGACGAGGCTTTGTTCTGCATATTTGTTTTCTTCTGCTTGCATCATCAGCAAGCTTTTGAGCTTGATCACGCATCATATATTATGATGCATAATGAGGCAGTAGGAGCTTGGCAGCGAGCTCGGTCGGGAGGCGCAGCCCACCATCGTCAGCGAAGAACTCATCTTCATCGCCGTTTTTCTCGTCGCCTTCGTTATCAATGTGAACAAAGTCGCCATCGCCAATAGCTTGTAGATGATGCGCCTTCTTCCTGACAAGTAAGGAACCCAGATTCGCATCCTTTAGGAGGTATGAAAAGGCTTGTATTCGCCTGGGAACAGCAGAGACATAGTTTTCCTGTGAAATGTTGTTGATTGGCATTTTCCTTCTCTTTGACTGCGGGCATTTCTTGCTGTCTTCTTCTTTCTTTCCTATCTATCATGCAGAAAAAAGTTGTCGCCTGTTCATGGAATTCCCTTCTTGCCGCGCACGGCCAGCTTAACGGACTGGAGGAGATTAAAACGTGATAGGGAATCGGGACGAAGGGATCTGATAGATACTTCTGGACACAGAGAGAGAGAGAGAGAGAGAGAGAGAGAGAGAGAGGAAGAGAGAGAGAGAGAGGCGATATCGAGAGCGATGACAAAGGAAATAGCCGACAAGCCACATCGGATAGGGAACGTGTACGGATCCTGATCGCATTCCTGTTTCAAGACAACCGAGCCGCCGAGAGCGTCGCGTGTGCGTGGGCGTGTGTGGACTGCGGCGAATGGCCCTCGCTCCACTGGTTACGAAACGTGCAAAACGAGAGTGAATCTTCCGTCGGAACACGGAAAGGTACACCGCCATGATTTTTTTTTTTTTTTTTTTTTTTTGTCTTTCGTGCATATCGAGAGTAGTGGGGCGGGGCCCAATGTCTCTTCTTTTTGAAGATTACCTTTTTGTGCTCTTCCGCACGCGCTTTCCTCCTGCCTTTTCTTCACGCCGTACTCCTCACCTTTCCTCACGCCTTCTGCTCCACATCGCGATTCTTTCCTTTCGCGAGGTGGGGGCGCTCGCTTGTGGGTCGCTCCATAAAGCAGCAATGGAGCCTCTGCGCATTCGTGTCGCGTGCCTGCATGTACCCCGTTTACAGTCATTAACCAATCTATCAATGCCGATCAAAGAAGCAATCTGTGCGGGATTGAATCAATAGGTGGAGGCCATATTTGGACTGGAAGGTGGGAGGTTGCAGATCTTGATTGTCTGACTGAAGGTGCTGTGGAGGCGGGAAGTGAGCGAGGACACGAAGTAGAAAAAACGTTGGAGGGGCGGTCACGACAGATCTGGTGGGGTTGATTGTTCGGCCTGAGTCCGAAGAGGAATTAAGCACAACTGAGAGAGAGAGAGAGAGAGAGAGAGAGAGAGAGAGAGAGAGAAGGCCCACTGTGAAGTCTTTTTTTTTGGGTAAATGTACCCGGACGGGTCCTTGCACAAAGTGCTTTGGTGTAGTGGGGGCGCAGCCCCTACTACTCATTACGGCCCAACTAAGCATTTAAACCAAGATCTGACTGCCCAGATGGATTCGCGGGGTCCGAAAACCCCGGAATCGAGTCTTGATTCGCCCGATTCCGTTGAGTATTGGGCAAGATAGAAGGTTTCCACCCTCTCCATATCCCTCTCCGCTTTCATGTCGCGCGGAGCTCTTTCTTTTCCCGTAAGTATCCGGCTGACTTAGCAGCCAGATACCTCCAAGAAAATGCGTTGTCGGGCGCATTCGATCCGGCACCGCACGGGGGCAGCGCGGGACCCTCCCGGCCGCGTCACGCAGGAGTTGGTTTTCAATCCTTCGTCGCA
>BFEA01000222.1:2017041-2028421 GCA_003427395.1 Chara braunii
CCCATTTCTGATGGCAGTGTTCAGTCATAGTATGGCTAATCGAGGTCTATTGTACGAACTTCAGAGAGGAATGCGAGTTGTTGTTCAGCCATCAGAGTCTGCTAGTATACAGCCGTCAGAGAGCCATACGAGCTGTTGATTACTATGGCAGGAGCTGCTCATATCACTCCTCCGGGTTCTTTGAAGAGGGCACGAACTGTTGATTACGGCCAATGTATGTAGTGTATGGTTGCCCTCAACCCAAAAAGGATTACCACGACTGAATTTGAGTGTAGTAGGGCGTAAGATTCGTGTGTGGGTGTCTGTGTGTGAGAGAGAGAAAGAGAGAGGCAGAGAGAGGCAGAGAGAGAGAGCTATCGAAATAGGCAAGGCCCATGACAAGTAAACTTTGAAGATTGAAGTTTGGACGTGTGAATCTTGGTGGGTTGGTTGACTGCGTGGATTCGAGATGGGTAACGAACTGCTGAGGTCCGCTCACAAGGCAGTTGTTTAGCAGCCATTGGAAGTGGCAGTCCTGTGGTATGGAGGCAGGAAAAAGAGGACAGCCCTGGGACAGGGTGTTCGAGGCTGAGTGCTGACTCGTCTCGTCTGTGTTTGACTTCCCGTCTTGTTGCCCACGTTACTATGGGGTATATTTTGGAATGATGAGATGACATTCGCATTATATGACTCTAAGAAGTGTTGACCAGGAGCGAGATGGGCTAGTTGGGATCCACGGTACGGGCAAAATGGGGGTGTGTATTGGACAGTCAGTTGAAGAACGATGCTAAGGGGAAAAGTGGCCTGGGCTAGAGGGAAGAGGCGATGCCATTGGTTCTGAAGGTGGGCCGCTACACCAGCCGAGAGGGGTGGGGTTTCCAAGTTGTCGCCGGCTTAACCGCTGATGGGAGGTACAGAGAGACTGGGCAAGAGTGGGACCCTTCCCGACCGACAACGTGACCCCGCGAGTTTCTTCAATTATGGCGGGAACTCTTCGCGTGATCACCTGGGACAACTCCGCAGAAGGTGAGCAATCATCGAAGGATGCGGACGGTGACGAGGATGATTCAGTAATTCTGGAACTGGCGCGACAGCGTATCTATTACCCTATGCAACGAGCAAACGCAAGACCATTGAGCTTGACTGATGGAAATCTACGAAGAACACAAGTGATGATTATGGGCGAACCTCTCGTATAGATATCGAGGATGGCCGATTCTTTGGAACCCCCTCGAACCCTGTACGAAGGTACCTCCCCTCTCCTCGCACGATATAACGACAAAAGACACTTCTGCGATATCACAAATCTCCCCTGATTTTTTTTGCCGCCCTTGAAAGAGATACGATTGTTATGTTCAGGGGTGAAGGCCAACTCTTTGGAACCCCCTGAGCGCCTCAAAACTGAACTCGGAATCAGAATCGCAACGAAGCCCGTGCCATGGCAGGATATTCGCAACGGAGTAACGCCGGGAGAACACGTGGCCATTCGGGAACAGGATGCGCAAATGGTGGCTACGGTATTTTCCTGGTGGTCGGACAATTCCTTCATTTCCGCAACCCCGCTTGAACCCACCAAACGGGTAAGTACGAAATAGGTCAACGTACGAATATGAGACCAGTTGTACAAGCTATACGTGCCCCATTACGTACCCGATGAAATTCATCACCTCATCGTGGATATTATGAAAAAATACTTGGGTGCAATGAGCGTAACGGACACAGACATTGGACTGTCGCTCGTCATACAGCGCGAAATTCAGACCGGGAACCATCCCCGGATCAACTGCAAGCCAATGGATGGATCAGACATTGGACTGTCGCTCGTCATACAGCACGAAATTCAGACTGGGAACCATCCCCCGATCCACTGCAAGCCAATGGATAGAATGAAAAACGACTCTTCAGCGGATCCGAGAGTTCGAAGCCAGTGGATGGATCGAACCTGCTACTGGGCCATGGTCATTTCCAGTAGTACTAGTGCCAAAGAAGAACGGGTCGATTCGCATATGCATCGATTATCGCAAGCTGAATGATAGCACGATCAAAGATGTGTATCCCCTTTCCCGGATTGATGATTTGATATCCGCCATGGCTTTCATCATATTCTGGTTAAGGAGGAGGATCGACCGAAAACGACCTTTGTATTGTTTGAAGGCACGTGGCAGTGGGTTCGGTGTCCGATGGGGATTTGTAACGCACCTGCCACGTTTTAGCGGGCTATGAATGTGACATTCCAGAACTTCGTCAACAAGACGCGGCTAACTCAAGGGATGATTAACTTCTGCGTCATCGTCTACATGGACGACATCCTCGTCTACTCGGAAACCTATCACGGGCATGCACGACACATCGAGCGGGCGCTGGGAGCTCTGAGAGATGCTGGGTTCAAGATCGCGCCCGAGAAGAGCGAGTTTTTCCTCTCGGAAATCTCGTTCTTGGGTTACGTGGTGACATGTGGAGGACTGCGGCCAGACTCGAGGAAGGTCGCGGCGGTGAAAGACGCCCCAGTTCCTACGTCACTAACGCAGGTTCGAGCTTTCTTGGGACTAGCATCTTACTACCGTCGCGTCATCAAGGGCTTCGCCGCGATAGCGCGACCTCTGACGAACCTGCTACGAAAAAACCAGCCTCTCAGTTGGAACGCAGAGTGCGAACAGGCCTTCGTCACCCTCAAGGACGCCCTGGCGACGACACCTATTTTGATCCGGTCGGACCCTACGAAGCAGTTCATTCTTATCACGCACTGGCAGCCAGAGGCGATTTCCACTATTCTAGCGCAGAAGGGGAACGACGGCCGAGAACACGTCATCGAGTACGCGTCTCGTACAGTGCCAGACGAACGAAGGAACGATTCAGCCCCGCAGGGTGAATGGTGAAGTCTGGGGATTCAGCACTTCCATCCGTATCTCTAAGGACAAAAGTTCCTCCTTGTAACCGATCACGAGCCATTGCTTGCTCTCAAGAGACTCACTAATTACACGGGTATCATTGGACGGTGGGCGGTGCTCCTACAGGAGTACGATTTCGACATCATCCATCGAAAGATGGAGAGGCACGGCAACGCGAACGGGTTGACATGTACGTCTACATCGGCCAGCTAAGGTACGTAAAGGAGAAGAGATAATTCCGTGGAAGGAACCGGAATCGGCGAACGGACCCAAGTACGGACAAGTGGCAGTCCTTCCACGTGGCAAGAAGCAGACAAGTGGCAATGGGTGACGGAGGTAATCTTGCAACCCCTCTCTCTCCTCTCTTGTCTTCATCTCTTCTCTCTCTTCCTGACAAATTTTGCTATTTTTGCGAAGCAATTTCACGCGTCTACTCGGTCCCTATGTATCCTTTTGGGGAAGGATATGCGGAATGGATAAATTGTCGGCAATGTGTCGCACGAGCCCACGGCTCGTGCATTCAATACAGAAATAATAATAAGCCTTGGTTGTGCCCCTTATGTCGAGTCGGTAAGATCCCGACCGAGGCTCGATTTCTCGATGCCACGTCTGAAGGATTAGAAAAGACCCGGAAAGTTTGGAAGGGCCGAGGTATGGACGGACATTGCTTTAATTGCCACCTTAGTAGGTAACCCTCTCAAGGACTTCACCAAGGAGGACCGGATGAGGGCCAATGAAAGAGCTCGGGACTATCGCTGGAGCGGGGGTCGGCTAGAAAAACGGAAGACGGATGGTAGTGGAATCTGGATGGTAGTACTGCACCCATTCATGAGGTATGACTGGGTGAAGACAGCGCATGAGGAAACTGCAGCCCATTTTGCCATACGGATCACGGAAGTGGCAATTGACAAAAATGAGTGATATTGGTCCAATCTTTGTGACGATGTGAAATTCATCGTCACGAACTGTCAGGTCTGCGCCGCTGACAAGGTGCCGATTCAGCCGCCAAGATCGATAGTGCCGACGGTAGTCGAACGACCTTTTAAGAGGGTTAGTATGGATACTACCGATATTGTGGTGCCACCTGGACCTAATAACTGTGAGTAATCAATCCTACAAGTGTTTGTAGACCATTTCTCGAAATGGATTGAGGCATATCCGTGTCGAACACGACAGGCGACTGAAATTGCATGGTACGTCGACCGTTTCTTAGGAATGCACAAGGACATCGAGGAGATCTTGACCGATAATGGGGTAGAATTCAGAGGGGAGGAACCTGGTCATACACGACGTCGCCATTCGGAATACGCACCCCACATGTCATAGTCTAACGGGCTGCTAGAAAATGCGAATAGGGTGATAAAGACAGAGCTGCGACGAAACATCGGGGCACGGGACCCCAGGCCCTGACCCGATATCGTAGATCATATCCCGGCAGTCCATCGAGGAACGCCCCACGAATCGACGGGCCCGAGCCCCTTTCAATTACGAACCAATACTGTGGTCTGCATTTCAATACCGAGTCTCCCAAATGAATCTTCGTTGAACCGACGCCCCACAAGGGCCACGGTTCGAGACAAGGCCAAGCGGCACCTAGAGCTGATGGAGTGGTCCCTTCCCCGATTAGCCCGAAAACGCCAACGGATGACCGAATTGGCCCAAGGCCGACAGGTCCGTAGCTACGAGGCCCCGAATGGGAATGCGGAACCACGGCCCCAGTATAAATTGGGGGACATCGTGTAGGTAAGGAAATGTGCTCGCCAGGGTAAGCTAGCGCCACGATTCTTCGGGCGATTTCACGTGGTCGAGCTTGGACCGAACGGCGTGAACACCATGCGGCTCGTGCCTGAGGTCTCCGGCAGTCGATCGGCTCAACCGATCACTCGCCACGTGTCCTACCTATGGCCTCTCCGCCCTCTCCATCTCCACCTTCGTCTGTCTCCTCCTCCGCAGAGGAAGAGGACGACGACTGCTTATCGCCCGCTTCTTCTCCTCTGTCTCGCTCTCTCTCTGATACTCCGTCCCCATCATCATCGCCATGAGTTTTCTCACCGAACGAGTTATCGGCGAGCACATGCTGGCGCCACGTGGCGACATCTCGGCAATCCGGCAAGTCTGTCATCCGCGGATCAATCTAGATTTTTTTCGGTTCGCACAGTTCTTCAGCACAACGGGGGTGTACGCAACGGTAGAATTCCATTTTATGGCTCATCGTCAAGCACTCATTCTTGTCGAAGCATCGGCTTATCGTCGGCTGTCCACATCTGGAGTCAGCCACTTGTCGACCGTCGTCGTCTTGGGCGGTGACATCAGCTCAATAGATCCTCTACGACATACGGCCATTCGGGCGGAGCTGCGGAAGTGGGGCCAGCAGTTAGCGGCAGAGTGGGATTAGTGGCTTGCGCGACACGGTGATAATCTCGTCGTCACCGACAGCATCGACGCAGGAGGGCTCCGTACGTCCCGACACGAGCCTTTGCCCCCGCCTCAATTAACCCATCCCAGCTATTTACCTTTGCTCTCCCCTCTCTCTTCCCTACCTTCTGGCAATCTAGCCTTTGCCCCCGCCTCTCCTTTCGCCTGGAATCACTCGCTGTCCCCCTCCTCGATTGAAGACAGTGGGAACAGTGGTGCGAGCACTTCATCGATCTCTCGGTGTGTCTGGTCGAGGTGCAGCTGACGTGGACGCGGGACATCGAACATCGCGCATGGATCGAATACGTGGAGCTGCTGATCACCCAAGCCTGGAGGACGGAGGTGGAGGGGGACCTTCTCAGATTTCACTCCGGGTTGGTGCAACCTGACCATCGACAGCTGATCGTGTGGGAACTGACAATCCCCCTCGCGCAGCTGGTCGACGATCTCCCCCTCGACATCATCTCGCAGTGTGACGAAAGCCCAGTCCCGCACGTCCTTTCGCAAACACTGACGCCCTATCTGCAGTGGTCGGCTTGTCTTGAAGTGCAAGGAGGGAACAACAACCCGCCATCGCAAGCATAGTACCTAAACCCGCGAAGGATAATCGACAACTCCTTCTTCCAGCCTCACACAACCTCCGAAGATGGAGTACTAACGTTGGAGGAGGAAGAAGAAGAGAACGATGAAGAGGAGAAAAAAGAGGACGACGAGGAAGAAGAAGAAGAAACCCCAGAAGAAGGGAGTTACAATGAGCATAGCGAGGGAGAGCAGAGCGAAGAAGAAGAAGAGGACGAGGAGCAAGAGGAGTCTGAGTGGGAAAATTTGGGCGAGGAGGCGGGCTGCATAGAGGCCTACAGGAGGAAGATCCGGAGGCGGAGGCGCGGCGCAGAGAAGAGATCGCGGCCGGTAAGCAGCCGCTAGAATACGCGAGTGGAACGGATCTGCCAATCTCAGACGATCCGACCAAGGATCCGGAGCCGCCCAAGCCAGACGATGGGGACCCTGTTGCCGAGACTTCGAGCGCACAGGCAAGGCGGCGGCGAAGCCGATCCCTCTCCCCCTCCACCTCCACCTGCACCCGTCCGGCAGTTCGAGCTCGTACCGATGCGGGGCATCGGGCTTCGTCCCCGGTCCTTATCCCGTCGTCCCCTTGACTACCTCACCTTCCGACAGATCACCACCCGCGTCACTTTCCCCCGCAATCCCTTCCCGATCGACACCTTCCGCCTTTTCTACGCCACCTGCCTTGCAGTTACTGTACACCCTTTCATCCCTCTACTCGATGTGCCACCCCTATCTTCTATCTTCATATCCTTCTCTTCAGTGCCGCGTGGAGGGGCCAATCCATAATCGAGGTTTACTGCATGATTACAGGGACAATCTTGCATGCGAAAACCACGATCGCTTCCACACGGCCCTCTTCCGAACCTTCACCACCCTCTACCCCGACTATCTCGCATCCTTTCCTCATAGTGGTACCCGATTCCCTCGCTTTCATCGGATCATCCGATATCAGGAGCTTCCGGTGACAGTGGCGAGAATGGAAAGTTTCCTACCCCCGCTCCCGGCTAACCCACCCCCTCGCTATGCCCCCATGCATCGCTTCCCCTTTCCCCTCTCTAGCGGTCATTGATGCACAGTTGCTTGGCGTGTGCCACGGCGATGGCACGTATAATCCCCTCCTTGGATTAAAGAGAGCCCTTCTTGAGGAAATTATAGGGGAGAGCCACGTTTGCCACACTGGATGACTTCCACACTCTTTCATACGGTAGGTGGCAACGTAGAGAGCTCCATGTATCGATCGATTAGAGAAATCGACACATGTCGAGATGTCAAGCAAGCAGGAGCTTGCTTAAGATTGGAACCCCCTGGGCGTCACGTATGTGACGAACCAATTTCTGTTCCGCGCGATTTTCTGCGCAACGACAATGAGGGGTCCTAAGCTGGGAAGGATGAACCAATTAGGGGAGATCGGGATCGAAGGGAAATTGCATCGGTGTCCTCGCTTCTTCGTCTTTTTGCGTCGCTTCTTTTCGGATGGCTGGGTTCAGGGTCGGGCAAGTCCCAGGATGGCCGATTGAGTGGCTGTCGCGCCGACAAAGGCGCGATTAATAATGTTTGACGTTGCTTCTTTCTTGTTCTGTTGTCGTGTTTTAGGCGCGGAGATCGTGCGAAAATTTTTACGTTTTTCCTTTTGAAATTTCTTTTTCATTCCTTTTCGGATCTTGTCGTGCCTTGACGACTCTTGGAATATCGGACTCTCTTTTCGGTTCCTTTTGCAATAAGTTTTGGAATTTAGGAATTTGAAAATTTAGGAATTCAGGATTTCTTTTGCTGCGCGTTGTTTTTCTTGCGCGCTTTTTTTTGCGGCTGCAGCGGAGCTCTGATTAGTAGGCGCCCTTAATCTCGTGTGTAAATGTGATTTTTGGGCAGGCGCCATTGTAACTGTATCTCTCTTCTTGAGCTTCGTTTTTCCCGCCCTCTCCTTTCCTTTTTGCTGTGGCTGTCTAGCCCACGGCTGCATGATCGGATCGATGCGTGGAGAGTGGCTATGTCCCCCACATCGCGGTCTGGCCATGCAGAACGTAGGCAATCCCTTCCCTTCTCTCTTCCTAAGTCCTTGCAATTTCGTGTTTTTCGCGCATGCATGCACGCTATAAATTCTGTCTGCGTGATTAGATAGCTCTCTTAACCAATTGCTGGAAGCTCGGGGTAGCGCGATCAGTGAGGGTCGGCTCACGAGCAAACTAAGAGGTAAGTTGAAGCGGGAGTCGGGCAACCCGACGAGCTGGTTCCGAATGTGTGGGGTTGATGCGTGGGGCTACGATGGACTGTAGCGTGCGGGCGAACCCGACGGGTGCAAGAGGGCTAAGCGGGGTGACGACTTCGTGGGTTGGTGCGTGACGACGGACTGTCCGCATCGGAGAGAGAGAGAGAGAGAAAGGAAGAGAGAGTTGAGGTTGATGGAGGATTTGCAATTTTCTTTGCGTTTTCCTTTAGTTTTGTATATAAGTGTTGACTTCGGCTCGAGTGATTCACTCTCATTTCCCTTCAGCATCTTTGTTTCAATATTGGTCCTTGTATGATGTCTCATTCCGTCTCGGTCCTCCCTCTTTTGTGTGTATGGGATGAACGAGTTCGGATGGAATGATACGTTTGTCGTTTTTGCCTAGTCAGCATCATTGCTTGCCACGTTGATCTGCTGTTGTTATGGTATGGGTTCCGATGTTGTTGCGATATCTGATGTGTGTGATGACACCTTGCATGCTCGGAAATGATTGCTTGTGGGACCACTGAATGATTGGATGATTGGGTAGTTATCCATGGCACGTGGCGATTTTGCATGAGGAATTAAACTCTCACTTTTGCGTAAGCGTCAGCCAACAGGCCCGGGTGCAAGCGATCACCTCGTGTGGATACGTGTAAGCGCGATCTGAATTGCGAGGCCGACACGTGTCCACACGTGGCGATTCGCGACCACTGGCGAACCTGGCACCTCCGGTATCGGGATAGGTGAGGAATTTCCTTCTTTCGAGTATCTGAACTGACAGGAATTTCCGACCCCATAACTGGAAATCCCCCGATCAACCAGATGTGTACGGAAGGCTTTCACTGTGCCGCAATGACAAGATGACATACACCTGGGACTTAGGGTACGTAGAGCACTGGAAAGGAGAATATCTTAGGCGGAGATACCCGGAATTTCCCTGCCTAACTGAGAACCGATTGTGCCCCAGGGAGTTTCACTGTGCCGTAACCAGCGATCCGAGGTGCGCCAGTTACCCAACTACGTATAACACGCAATACTTCATATCCCCCGGCTTCGTCGTTATCGCTAACCAATTTCCCTCCCTTCCATCTCCTCCTCCCGTACCACCAACTCACGGTGGTGTCGTGGAACTCCATAGCCCCGTATTGGCCCCGCGCGCCTTGCAGAAACCGCAAACGACGCGACAACCGCCGAACCCTTGGAACTACGGAGCCCAACCAGAACTCGCTGTCGCGCACGGCAATCCCACACCCAAACGCAAAGTAGTTTTGTGTCGGACCTCACGGTCGTGTCACGCAGAAGTTTCTTTGTCACTTTATGCAATACCAACTCCGACCGTGCCCGCGTGCTATACCTCTCCCGACTCCCTATGACAGGTTAGGGTCCTGAGAGGTACAACATTACCTCCACCTGCGGGAGTTGTCACCATCCCTTAGGTGGGCGTATCCCTGCTGAGCTACTGACCCACGTGCGAAGGTTTTTATATGCAATTGCAGAGGTAGGCCAGCCGAGGGCGTTTTCTCGATTGCCGTAGCGTAGGCATACGCGTGGTAGAACGCCTTAAGACTGATCCGTATGTCGTGTCCTGAGGTGCTAATTCCCCGGACCGACTACCTAATCAGGTCGACTTTCGCATACAGTCTTCCACGCTTAGCTAACCATGACAATGATTCTACGTTTTCTTTGTTGACCTAATGAAAATACCAGAGTCAAGCCCTCAGTAATCTCTCATTCTTTTCAAAGAAGTCCCAGACAAATGACTTCCCAGGTACCGACCAGCCTACGATCTCACTCACAGTTATATATATAAATATGTATGTAATATCAGGGGAGCTGAACGAGTGGTGGATCTCACTTTCACAACTGCAAGATGATCCCAAAGTCAGAAGACAGAACAAATGTTCAACACCTGTGCAGATGCAAGAAATCACATACACGCATACAGATAGAAGCACAGAATGCACTACAAGCGTCAACCTTTAACCCATTCATAGCAAGCCACTCACGCCCCAAAACCTTGAAAACAACATTCCTTCCTAAACCTGACTCCTTTTACCCCAGCCCTTCACATTTTCAAAGACCTCTAAGTGTGATTTGGACAAATTTAGGTGTAGATACAGGAGGAAGATTTATCGATTCCCTTCTTAGGTCTTGTCTTAGGTGTGGGTATCATGTCATGTGGAAGTTGAGTAAGAGTTATACCGACCTGTTATCCAATGATAACAAAATTTATAGTTCCCTTACAGATTTCTTTCGTAGTCCTCTCCAAGAGTGTTGAACCCTGTAGACACAGCACAGTCCGAAAGAATCTTAACGTCTTTTTCTTCGACGTTAGGATCTAGAAGATCTCTTCTAGGCTTGTGACCTAGTGTTTGGTGTTCACCGTCGACCTACCGCCTAACTCCTACCCTCACTATCAATTCGCTCGCCTGATTGGTCTCGGCGATGAACATAATTCATTCCCAGCCTGTTTGTCCCAACGGTTCTACTATGTTTCTTCCCTCTTAAAAGTTAGTTATGAGCCCCATGTACATAATGACCTCAAGCAATACCATTCATTCAATTTAGAAAGGAAATCACATGATAGAGATCAATTCAGAATTTCAAAGGTCGATGAGCCTCTCTGAGTTAAAATCTCAGTTATCCTTTCCTCACTGGAATCAGCGAGTTTGTAATGGGTTGAATTAGTTATATGGAAACAGACATCTGGTAGTGGATTGATCAGGATACACTCAAACTTTGTTAGTATCTGGCGTGGAGAGTATACGTTAATATGGCGATGAGGCAGGCTTCTTAGAGTCTCGCTTCTCTCGATCGCCTAGTATATATATATATAGCGATATGGCGATGAGGCAGGCTTCTTAGAGTCTCGTTTCTCTCGATCGCCTAGTATATATAGATATATAGATATGGCGATGAGGAAGGCTTCTTAGAGCCTCGCTTCTTTCGATCACCTTGTATATATATATATATATATATATATATATATATCGTCAAATGGAACTGCCCGGTATATATATATATATATAGCGATGTGGCATGCTTCTTAGAGCCTCGCACCTCTCGATCGCCTAGTATATGTATATAAATATGGCGATGAGGCAGGCTTCATAGAGTCTCGCTCCTCTCGATCGCCTAGTATATATATATAGAAATGACGATGAGGCAAACTTCATAGAGCCTCGTTCCTCTCGATCGCCTAATATACTTATGAATATGGCGATGAGGCCGGCTTCATAGAGCCTCGCTCCTCTCGATTGCCTAGTATATGTATATATAGATAGATATATGGCGATGAGGCAGGCTTCATAGAGCCTCGTTTCTC
>BFEA01000222.1:2057849-2074026 GCA_003427395.1 Chara braunii
TTCTTCCCGCCATCTCCATAACTCGCGCAATCGTTTTCTTTCATACCTCTCTTTTTACTAACTCTTATACCAATTTGACTAGATATTCGGGGTTGCTATGGCCCAAACCCCCCGTTGCAGTTCTTTCCCCGCCCGTTTTCATCAAGAATCGGGCGGGCTTTGCCTACTCAACTGCGCCCCGACCATTTTCCCTCGTTCCCGCCACCTTCGATTTCGGTTGTACCTGGCCCAGAACCACTGACAGGTTCAT
This sequence comes from Chara braunii, assembly GCA_003427395.1. Taxonomy (NCBI): domain Eukaryota; kingdom Viridiplantae; phylum Streptophyta; class Charophyceae; order Charales; family Characeae; genus Chara; species Chara braunii. The sequence continues at coordinate 2,058,100 of BFEA01000222.1, forward strand.
TCCTTCCATTCTCGTTTTCTTCCTACCAGTGTCGTGCCCGACAGTCGCCCCGTAATGCTCTGTCCATCGGCCCCTCCCTTCTGCGCCCACGAGCTCATCTCTCCACCTTCTTCCTCCCGTTGGGCTTGGCGCAGCAAAGTTCTTCCCCGACTGCAAAAAAAACTTCGGAGGAACAAAACTGCCTGTCGTCCGGGCGCGCGGGCCCTACTAACCTTCTCTGAATCATTCCAATCTTAACRGATGTCCCGAAGGACTCGGGCCTCACAGCAGCCTCGAGGTRGCACCTTTGGCCTGACCGCAGCCTGGGCAAAACCAGACAATTCGGAGTACCGGACCCTACCTATTCAGTAYCGAACGCGGCCTGTACTCTGACTATTCCTGGGTGTACCAACCGCGCTAGGCCCATGGGTCCTGGCTAGACTCGCGTATTGCGTCTCCGCACGAGGCGCGGAAACAAAAAAGGAAGACGTAAAGGTAAAAACACGACTAGAAATAACAAAGGTATATATATAAAAAGAAAAGCTTACAACCCATTACGGGTGGGGAAATAGGGTTGTCGGCACCCCGGCAGCCCTGCAAGTCGGACCCATTGCCGTGCTTGCCAACAAAACCAGAAGGGGATAGCCCCTCGGGCCCCTCAACCCCTCGGCTCCCTCCACCATGCTCTGCTGCCTCCGCACCGGCGTCCGCTGGTCTCGACCCCCGAACCTCCGTAGTAGTAGTTTGATGTCGTAACCTATAGGGCTATGCCCAAGCCTAAGACCCACGTCCGCGGAGTACCATACAAGGCAGTGCGGCGCGGCGCTATGGGCCAACAACCGGCTGCGCGGCTTCCATTTGCCTGCGCCGGCTTGCTTATATAAGTACCAATCAAAAGAAAATATCCTTAATTCCTGCTTAATCAAAAAATAAATAAATAATAACAATAAGCAAAACGACCGAGGTCCGGATCGGCCTTACGATCAATAACAGAAAAGAATCACGCGCGCCTTAAACCTGCGCGCCCACGCACTCGCTATTGTGGTCAACCACCTAGTCAACGCAATTACAGACGCAACCGTGCTTAGCGCGGTATACTTAAACTCTAGATTACAACTATTTTCTGTCACTTGCAAAAACCACGGCGGATACCCTTGTAAGGGTATTCGCACCGACAGTGCGTATTAGTTTATTCTGACTAATATACTGACCATTAAGTCTCAGCGTACGTCGTAGATCTACTCGTCATAAAATCAACCCTATCGACCCCTCAACCTCTTCGATCGAAGGGTATTACTGCAGATCCTAACCTTCACAGCGTGCGTCATAACAACGCGCGCGCATACTTCACGAATTTTTTTTTTTATACCGATGTTTGCCCTGGCTTCAATGGCCTAGGAATTCATTTCGAGTGTCACGCTCAAGCGTGCACACCCCTTTGTATTCCAGACTGGCTCTGTCATGGTAGCCGACGCCGTCACTGTGTCGGATGCAAAAGCATGGCCAAATACCCTTGTAAGGGTATTTGGTCCGACAACGTGATGACAAACACCACGCGTCTGCATCCGGAGGTCCGACTCATAGGAATCGCAACCCTCACGAACGGGCCTCTCCCGAACCGCCATCACTAAAACAGACGGATCGAACGGCCCTGGATGCACCACGCATGCCATCTGCCTTATGCTGCACGACATCGACCGCCATCAGACGGGAAGTAACCCGCCCCTTAGCCCTATTGCATCTATGCCCCTGGACCCTTGCCACAAGAGATCTCAGTTCCGACCTGGGACTCCACCCCCACTTTCCCAAAAATCCTTGCCACACCCCTTTTCGCACTTCCAGGCCCATATCCCACCCCGATCATGAAGTCACGTCGGGCGTGAGGTTTGGGCGTCACAGCCCGCTCAAGACAACCACAAACACACACCGCCACCTCTCTTTCACAAAGAATATCATGCATCATTCATTGTTATTTTTTCGAAAGCGGGCAAGATTGCACATACACCCTGCTTACAGATAACAATACCGACCTTGTCTTCTCTCCTTGGAATGAACGATTTTCCTTTTCCAAACACCCCACCATAATTTCAATTACTATCCGCAGTTGTGAACGAGTTGCCAGCTCCACCTCGGTCCCCAGTGTGCCCGTATTTACCCTATCTTTGTCCATAATTCATGCATTCAGATCGTTGGTTATGGCATGCATGCAAGCAATTCCAAGTTCATGATGCATCAGAACCTTTCTGTCCCTTTCCCCACAGAGGACCCAAAAACTTTTCCAAGCAAAACCAAAGACATCGGACCATTTCCCGAATATACATCTCTACATATTGCAGGTAACCACAACTACATACTCTAAGGCCACCTTCCCTTCCTCATTGACTTACCGTGAGGGCACGGGTGCGCAACCCGTAGTTTGTATGTTTTGGATTGATCTGTGTGTCTGTGTGTGTGAGAGAGAGAGAGAGAGAGATGGCACGCAGACAACCGGGGCGAAGTCCCACTAGCAGCGTTGAGCTACCTGAAGACCTGAATGTGGCTGCTTTTGCGGAGATGTGCAGAAATGGTGTCGAGTTTACTGAACTGCACGTCTCTACAAACACATCCGGATTCAGGCGTTGAGGTAGCTTAACGCTGCAGGTGGCGCTCCCCGTCAATAGACAGGAGAATTTGTGTGGGTGTGTATGTGAGTGTGAGTGTGTATGTGAGTGTGTGTGTGTCCCGGTTTGTGCTTCGTTGACGATGTTCGTGGGACGTTGGACCTAGTTTCCAGTAGGTGGTGCTCCCCATCAATAGACATGAGAATGTGTGTGAGTGTTTACAAAGGTGGAGTGTTGTTGAGGGGAAAGAAGGTTAGTTTGTTATTTTCTTTTCGTTTAATGGGTCATGGTGAAGCAGTGGATGAGTAGGAAAACAAGTATTGTTGCAGTTTAAAGAATGGCAAGAGTCTTGTGAGTGGATGTATGAGTACATTGTTTTTTTTTTTTTTTTTTTTTTTTTTTTAAGAGAGAGAGAGAGAGAGTGAGAGAGAGAGAGATGAAGGATGGCAAGTTTGGGGAGCTTAAGTTGTGTTTTGAAAGAGAACAAGCATGTTGGTTATGCGCGATCTTGTCAATCGTGTCTTGTTCATGACAATAGCTCTCTTCGCAGGTTGGAAGAAACCCTATTGTTGTGATAATAAGTCAAATTTTGAAATTCGTTGCTGTTGTCATGCGGCTTTGTGCGGCGGAATTTCAAAACCAACCCCTCGTACTAGGGGGAGGGGCTATGGAGAGATGGTCCGAGGGCCCCAATGGGTGGCCAAGGGCATTCTTTTCCTTTAATGGGTGGTAGTGAAGCAGTTGATGAGTAGGAAAATAAGGATTGTTGTATTTTAAAGAATGACAAGAATCTTGTGAGTGGATGCATGTTGTTGTTTTTTTTTGTCTTTTTTTTGTGAGAGAGTGAGAGAGAGATAGATGTAGAATGACAAGTTTGGAGAGGTTAAGTTGTGTTTTGAAAGAGAACAAGCATGTTGGGTATGTGTGTATGATTATGAAAGAGGTACTTGATTTTTGAAAGGTTGTATGAATAGTTGACATACCTTTATTTGTACTTGGTTTTGAGTCGATTGTCCTTGAATCTTATTCTCCGCATAGCTTATAGTCGAGTGTTGGAGTGTGGTTGTTATTTGTATTAACATAATTGTTAATGATTAGCGTTGTTTTATATATAATTTTTTTTTTTTTATGTTTCACAAAGTAGTTGTGGTGGATAGGTGGTTGTGGAGTGTGGGTGTGGTGTAATTTTGTTGAGTGTGTAAAGACAAAGTTCGTTATGAATGAATGCCCTAAATAAAGGCATGTCTTTTTGAGAAAAATCATTGATATGTGAAAGTGGGTTAGGTAGCATAAGATGGCGAAGCATAACAATGATAAAAATGTCATAATCGTCTGAATTTGTTTGTTGTGGTCCTTGTAAGATATGTGTTTCTGCATTTTGTAGTATGCTTAAACAATCTGTTCTAGTTGCTAGTCATCGTTTGATGTTGGAGAAAAATGTTGTATCAGTAGTGGAAACACTGTCATAGTAATATAGAGTTTGTGTTTCAAGATTTAAATATCCAAGTGTCTAATGAGTATTGTTAATGTTTATTGGTATAAAAAAATGTGTGACTGTGGTGAATGGTCGAAATCTATTTCTTCTTTGGATTTGTCGATCAATCCAAGGGTAATCATTTTTTGCTATTCCTTGGCTGTATGCGAATGTGTTTGCTATGAAGATCGTTGTTGATTTATCCATGATTAATTCTGCATAACTGTTTATAGGTATATCTAAGAGTCAATAATGCTCATGTAGTGTAATGTATAAACATGATTTTGAATCGATCGGGATTGGGACAATATTTTCATCATCTGAATTTGCATCAATGTATTTGTAATGTTGCAAGGTTGGAGTTTGAAAAACTGATTGTGAAGTTACGGAAAGTGATGTTGTTGATTGGTTACGGTTTATGAGTATGTTTGTTAGAGACGAAGGTACGTAAAAACATTCGTTGATGTTGTTTGGATATGTTATTATATCTGGATCATCAGACAAACAAATCAAGTTTAGCATATTGATGTTATATTTTATTATTGGAGAAATTATTAGTTCTTTGGATTTTGTTTGAGGTTGTATCGGCAATTGTTGTAAGTTTTTTTTGTATAATTATTTATTTTTTTCGTGTACGTATGATGCAGAAGATGTTTTTTGAAACATGTGTTGTATGAAGTTAGATTGGAATAGGTTTCTTGCAATCTTTGTAAGTCTTTCATCTTCACGTAATACGTTGTCGTCGGGTTTGAAAAATTTTGTGAGTGATTTTGTTAATGGTTTGAGGGTTGTGAAAGCGTAGCGGTTTATTACACGAGATACTGCAATATATCCTTGTTGTGGTACGTTTTTTTTTCTCATTTGTGGTGTCGATAAAGTTTTTCAGTCTACAAGAATCATTGATGTTAGGGTTTCTCCTTTGACTTTATAAAGTGTGGAAGCGATTGCTCAAATGAAAGGGAATTGTTTTGGATATAATCTGCAAGTGCGTTGTGGTGAAAATGGAATGCGTAGTAATGATACAGTGACTGATCGTTTTGAACGTTTGAAGAAAATTGTGTAAATATCTTTAGGTAGTTGAGCATTTGATGTGAATGGGAATAATTCGAATCCTTTTCTGTTTGGAATTCGAACCAATGCAAGTTGAGGAGGTTGATTTGGAAAAAACACATGAGTAGATGTTGCTGTGTTAAAAATAAGTCGAAATTGTGTTATTAGATGAAACTATAAGGAATGCAAAATTTTGAATGTGCCGTTGGCAATACCTCTATAAGGATCGACTTTTTGGGTGAATACAATTGACATGCCTGAAATAATATCTAAAAATGGTCCATAGCGTCCTAACATGTTGTCGGGGAGGGACATTATGAAAAGAACATCATGTTTATTTTTATTTTTAAACTTTTTGCCAAAATCTGCAACAATACGTATTAGGTAATGATTTTTAGGCAATTGTTTTGCTAACTCGCGAACATATGAATAAATGATGTTCGTACGTGTGTCATTGTCTGGTGTTGCGTATATCGGTGTTTTATTAGTGTTTAGTAACTTAGATGGTACTGAATCTTGCTTTGGTTGATAAAATTGGTAGTCGTGAGTTAATAATGTTTATAAACTCATCAGTCCAAATGTCTTTGCGAGCTTTTGAACATCCTTCTCCCCAAGGGGGATCTGATTTGAAACGAACGTTTTCATCTAAAATGATGATTGTTTTGAAAAGACGTCAAAGTTTAAACCATTCAACATCGAATGAATTAGATGTATATTTTTTAAATGGTTGTTCATATAGTGGTTTACCCATAACTAGTGACATTTTAAACCAATCTCCTAAAAAAATAATGTGTAATCCTCTGAATGGTAAATGTAGTTTTCTTTATGCTCGTAATGTCATATCTAATTTGACAATTTGTTCTTTGTTCATCATATTAATTTAATCAATTATAAGAAGTTGCAGTTCTGTTGAATAACCTGGAACTCCTTTGAAATTTCCACTACGTTGTTCGAAAGAGTGTTCTTTTTCAAAAATATGCATGCCTATCCAATTGTGAATTGTAAAATCATAAATTTCTACTGTGGCTTTTCCGGTAAGCGCTGTTTTTGCAATAACTTTTGGTCTTTGCCAAGCATCGGAAAAAGCTTGGATGGCAGCAATGACATGTGATTTTTTTGTCCCGCCTTCTCAAGTTAAGAACATTAGAAGTTGTTGTTTTTCTATTTTTTCTTTCATGTCATTCAATGTTATGTTTTGTGTTTTTTCTTCATATGATACTTGATCGTTCCATGTTTTTAAAAAATTTGATGCTGCAAAAGTCAAAGCTACGTGTTGTTTTTTAGTAAGTTAAAATTGTTGTAATACTTCTGTTATTGTGGGGAACTTTTTTATTTTTAAAGGTTTATTGTGAAATTTTTGTACATATTTCATATTAGATGGATGCAAAGCATTTGTTACTAACTTAACTCGTGTTAATTCATGAATATCATACAAAGGATGAATTTTTACGTTTTGTGACGAAGATCCATAAGTGTTGGTAAGGATGTGATTTTTTTGCCATGCTTGTAAAGGTAAGATGTCTGAGAAAATTTTATTTTTTAACATATTTAATAGAGGTTATATGAATTTTTACGTTTTGTGACGAAGATCCATAAGTGTTGGTTATATGAATTTATTTATGTATAGGTTTTAGATGTTGTTTGTGCAGTTTGAGTCATTAGTGTATGATACGGAAATGAGGTATTTGTGGTCAACAGTTGTGAGGTGGGGCCATTGGAAAATGAACAGGATCATTTGGTGTTTTTCTAGGATTTTGTGTATTGTGTATAAAGTCTGTATTTTCTGGATCAAAAAAGTAAAGATTATCTACCGTAATCTTCATCAAACATGTTTGTTTTATTGTTTGAGTGTTTGTTATTTGGTGTTGATTCTAAGTCATTTTCTTGCATTGCATCAGTGGTTGCGTATGTTGGACGATTTGCTTGCACTTCAGCTGCTCGTTTTCGTGTAATATGATAATCTCGCATATTCAAGTATATTGAACTGCTAAAACTAGGCATAATTTTATAATATTGAAGAAATAATGAGTGTCAATCTATGTTTTTAGGTATAAAGTCTTAAACATTACGAAATGGTTTAAATAACAAAAGAGTCAGTTGAGCGTGACGAGTTAATTCTTCTGGAGTTTTACGTGAATCATAAAGCGGGATGCGAGATCCGGATGGAATATTTGGAATACGCAAAATTATGCATCGTCCTAGGCATTTTTATTTTGATTGTGAATCATTTTTAAGGAATAGCAAATCATTTGCAGATGATAAAATGTCATTTTTTAAAAAATAATTGCATGAAAATTCGTAGAGACAAAGTGATGATAAAGAAAGGGAGCGAAATTTATAATCGTTTAGTGGATGAATGATAGCATAATCTTCATTGTCTTGTTCTATTTTACATTTTCTTTCTGACTCTTGTAAAATTAGTTTGAGCATTTGACGAAGGTTTAAAAAATTATAATAATGACATGTATATTCGCAAGATTGTCTTATTATATGTAAAGCATATAATGGACCTGCAACTTCTTGTTTGTTTGGCATTGTGAACATTTGTGATGTAAGTCGTCGACGTACTTTTGTGTTTGTAGGTAGTTCTTCATTTTGTTCGGCTTGTTTTTCTCGTTCTTATCTTGCATCAAATGTTGTTAATTGCAATGCGATGTTACAATAAAATTTATGTTTGTCTTTTGTTGTGTACCTACAAGCGTAATAAATACGATCACTAGCTTCAACACCTCCACATAATGGTTGTATATCATGATTACATTTGAAGGTTGTGAGAATAACATCGTTATAATTATTAATGTATTCGCGTCCAAAAGTCCAACGCAATTCAACTCCACTTGGTGTAAGTATAGTTTGTTCTTGACATGTACGAGGGTATAAATAGCGACAGACTTTATCTGTGTTTGCGCATCGTGATTTTTTAAAACATGATGTTGTATGAGCACAATAATGCGTTTGGACGAGGTAAACAAGAAGACAGACTATTGATTTAAAATAATTGTCATTGAAACAATGATGAATTGGGTTCGGTGGCATATTTGAAAGTTGTTGAGAATATTCATGTAGGTAAATTGGGTCTTCTATATTTCGTAAGTAAAAATTTTGAGGTTGATCTTGTTTTTGTAATGATAATAATGCATCTGATTTTGTTGTTTGAAAGATGTTTTGGCGTAATAAATGTTTGGAGCTTATTTGGGTTTTACATTTTTGACATTCTCCGGTTGCAGGTTCTTTCAATTGTTTTGGTTTTTTTTTTTTTTTAAAGGGTGAACGATAGGAGTTTGGGTTTATTTTAAGGGAAATGTGACATGGTTGTAGAGCATGACAAGTGCAACATGGTAGGTCGGTGATTGTTTGTGGTATTGAGGTTGTGACAATGGTATCAACATAATTTGCTATAATAGTGTTGAGGGTAGGAATGGTGTTTTAAAGTTGATCAAAGACGTTTGTTGTAGGTTGTACGTTTTTTAACCAGATCAAAAAATGAAGGTGTAACGTACCACGTCCTTGTGTTTCAACCATACTATAATATGCGTTTACGTGTCCGAATAGTCCACCATTTGTTGACGATTTTTTTGCGTTTTTAGTGAATCCAACTATTTTTTTTTTAAATATATTTATCAGTCGATGAAATAGTCTTGCTGATGCAATGTTGTCTGTCATTGACACACGTTTTAGTTCTGATAATGGTATGTGTGGTCTATGTTCAAATGCATTTATAAAATCTGATATATTTAAAATGCCGGCGTATGATGCGAATGTGAACGACAAATCTGTGTTGGGTGTGATTCTCAAGAAAAGACTTAATTTGCCGAATCGATCGCATGTTGCAAATGCTTCTTGTCTTCGAGCACGACGTTCTGCATTACTTCACCAAATATATGCAGCACTGCATTCAATAGTTTTCAAAAATGTAATGACTGTGACAGTAACTGGCAATAAAGGATGCCCACAACGTCGTCAACGATTGTTTTCCAAACCAATTCGTAATTGTTCAGTTTTAATATTTGATATTGATTTGTGTGTAGAGGGGTGGGAGTTGCATGTTATGCTGACCATTTTGTGGCGTCGATCGAGTGTTAGTTTATCGAATTAGGCTAATATATAATGGTGATCTTGTGCAAAACGTTTATGACTGAGTAAGCAATAATGTTTCACACAAACTTCTTTGGATACAGGAACTCTTCAATGAAGTTCTTTTGAGAAGCCTCTTCCAAAAAGAAAGAGGTGAGGAAACATTTTAGCATCTAATGCAGGATCGAATGCATTTGTAAATTTTGATGACGAATTGACTGTAAAAAGCATTGCATCGTCGATTGTTTCTAAATGTTGATTTATAATTTGATGTTTTATGAAATCGTCGATTGTCTGTTGAATTAGTAAAAATAACTGGTTTTTCTATGTAGGTTTTTACGTCAGTACAATCAAGAGGAACATTTATAGCGTCTTCTTGATTGTCTATTTTTTTAGTTGTGTGTGCATCATTTATATGATCAATCACTGATGCAGGAATGAAGTTATCAACTTGTATTCGTATTTGTTTGAGCATTGAATTATCGAGTGTAATATTTTTGTAAAAGGGATTGTATAATTTATAAAATGAAAGTAATTTCAAAAGAACATCATGTTGTACCGCGTGTAACTTTTTTATTTGTGTAAATTGATCATTTGTGAAAGGTCCTGCTAAAATGATTCTGTAAATCGGATTTGTATTTTGTTGACGTGGTAACAAAGTTGCTGGTGGTCCCGGAATAACATAGAAAAACAATGAAAGAGAACGAATCGCTCGATGTAAACCGCCTCGCATGATTCTTGCTTGTGCTAGAATAGTTATGAGACTTGTCATTACTATTTCTGACCATGTTGGATTAGGAATTGTAGATGGTAAACGACCAATAAAGAAATGGTTAGCAATTGCAAATTTTGAGAGTCGTGGTTTATTTGGTTTTTTAAATAATGATGTCTTACATTGTATGCAAATATCGATTATAATATTTGTATCAGTGATTTTGTGAATGCCTGCTCTTTGAAGCATAATATTTACAAATGCGGGAGAGATATTTGAGCAATCATAATATTGTTGTAGAAGGGGAGGTAAGCTATCACCGGGACAATACAAACATGATCGCATTCGTTCTAATAATGCATTATCGTTTATAAAATAACTCGATAAGTCAGTTTGCAGTTCCAAGCGATCACATACTCAACAAATTTTTTCGCTAGAGCGTTTGGACTTAAATTATCTATGAGTTCATCTAGAATTTGTTGTTTTTTTTCTTTTGTGATAGTTTCAAATCCTGCAAGAAAGTCTTTGTTATTTGATGGTTGTTGACGAGCAAGCATTTTTAAACGTGTATGTTTGATTGAAATTGCGTTTGGATTGACTTGTTTTTCATTTTGCATGTTGTGTTGTTGTATGTTTTTATTTTCCACTAGAGCATTTGAACTTCAATTATCTATGAGTTCATCTAGAATTTGTTGTTTTTTTTCTTTTGTGATAATTTTAAATCCTGTAAGAAAGTCTTTGTTATTTGATGGTTGTTGACGAATAAGCATTTTTAAACGTGTATGTCTGATTGGAATTGCGTTTGGATTGACCTGTTTTTCATTTTGCGTGTTGTGTTGTTGTATGTTTTTATATTTTTCATTATGTTTAGTTTTTCGGTTGTGATATGCAAGTCGTTGTTTTTTAAGAATTTTTTGTTTTCTATTGTTATAATATCAATGTCGTTTTTTTTTTTTTTTTTTTTTTTTTTTTTTTTTTTTTTTTATAGATTTACGAATATGATATGTTAATCGTTGTTTTTTAAGTATTTCATCTTTGTTATTATTATATGTTTGACGACATTTTTATAAAAGTTTTTCATTTTGATTCATAGTTATTTTTTTTTATAGATATATAATAATATTATATTTATGAAGTTTTTTTTTTAAATGAATAATTTTGTGTTTGAAATTGTATTGAAGTTATTTTTTAAATATTTATTTTTAGTGCTGTTTGAATTTTTTTTTAAAATCTTTTCAGATTAAGTATATGTTAAAATTAAAATATGTACATACCTCATAAATCATTGTTCAACATATTGAAAATATTTTAAGTAATACATGACAAAGAAACACAAAAGAATGCAAATTATGAAAATATCAGTCATTTTCTGTTTCTTGCTTGTTCAATTATAACTTTCACGTAAGGCTTAAATGTGCAATTATAGCCTTCACTTAGGGCTTTTAGTTAACATTGATTAGAATCAATAGCCTTCACTTAGGGTTTTTTGTCAACATTGGTTGGAATCAATAGGGCCTTCACTTAGGGCCTTCACTTAGGGCCTTCATTTACGATCTTCAATTAGGGCCTTTATCTTTTTGTTACGGCCTTCACTTAGGGCCTTTGTCTTTTTGTTATAACCTTTGTTTAATTCTTTCATTTAGGGTCTTCAAATTGTGCTTTGATATTTGTTTGTGTGTGTGTGTGTGTGAGTGTGTGTGTGTGTGTGTGTGTGTGTGTGTGTGTAGCCTTTGAAGAAATGATGGGTTTAAGAAAAAGATGTTTATTCATTATCTTAGGGTTTTTATTGCTTAATTGCTTCATCTTGCTTGTTCAGTTATAGCCTTCACTTAGGGCTTCAACGTACAATTATAGCCTTCACTTAGGATTTTTAGTCAACATTGATTAGAATCAATAGCCTTCACTTAGGGTTTTTAGTCAACATTGGTTGGAATCAATAGGTCTTTCACTTAGGGCCTTCATTTATGACCTTCATTTATCTTTTGGTTATAGGCTTTGCTTAGGTCTTTCGGTTAGGGCCTTCAAAATGTGCTTTGATCTTTTAGGTACAAACTTTGTTTCAACTTTTATGTGTGTGTATGTGTGTGTGTGTGTGTGTGTGTGTTAGAGACATAGATAGATAGATAGAGAGAGAAAAAAAAAGAAAGAGAGAGAGAAAGAGGGCTAAAAAAAAAAAAAAAAAAAAAAAAAAAAAAAAAAAAAAAAAAAAAAAAAAAAAAAAAAACCTCTCCCCCCCTGACAAAGAGGTATAGGGAGGACAATTTGATCCCATCTTTTAAAAAGAGGGCTAAAAAAAAAAAAAAAAAAAAAAAAAAAAAAAAAAAAAAAAGATTTTCTTGAGCTCTAAAACCCCTGTCTTTTATACACATCTAGATGTGTATTTTAAGAGAGAGAGAGAGAGAGTGAGAGAGAGAGAGATGAAGGATGGCAAGTTTGGGGAGCTTAAGTTGTGTTTTGAAAGAGAACAAGCATGTTGGTTATGCGCGATCTTGTCAATCGTGTCTTGTTCATGACAATAGCTCTCTTCGCAGGTTGGAAGAAACCCTATTGTTGTGATAATAAGTCAAATTTTGAAATTCGTTGCTGTTGTCATGCGGCTTTGTGCGGCGGAATTTCAAAACCAACCCCTCGTACTAGGGGGAGGGGCTATGGAGAGATGGTCCGAGGGCCCCAATGGGTGGCCAAGGGCATTCTTTTCCTTTAATGGGTGGTAGTGAAGCAGTTGATGAGTAGGAAAATAAGGATTGTTGTATTTTAAAGAATGACAAGAATCTTGTGAGTGGATGCATGTTGTTGTTTTTTTTTGTCTTTTTTTTGTGAGAGAGTGAGAGAGAGATAGATGTAGAATGACAAGTTTGGAGAGGTTAAGTTGTGTTTTGAAAGAGAACAAGCATGTTGGGTATGTGTGTATGATTATGAAAGAGGTACTTGATTTTTGAAAGGTTGTATGAATAGTTGACATACCTTTATTTGTACTTGGTTTTGAGTCGATTGTCCTTGAATCTTATTCTCCGCATAGCTTATAGTCGAGTGTTGGAGTGTGGTTGTTATTTGTATTAACATAATTGTTAATGATTAGCGTTGTTTTATATATAATTTTTTTTTTTTTATGTTTCACAAAGTAGTTGTGGTGGATAGGTGGTTGTGGAGTGTGGGTGTGGTGTAATTTTGTTGAGTGTGTAAAGACAAAGTTCGTTATGAATGAATGCCCTAAATAAAGGCATGTCTTTTTGAGAAAAATCATTGATATGTGAAAGTGGGTTAGGTAGCATAAGATGGCGAAGCATAACAATGATAAAAATGTCATAATCGTCTGAATTTGTTTGTTGTGGTCCTTGTAAGATATGTGTTTCTGCATTTTGTAGTATGCTTAAACAATCTGTTCTAGTTGCTAGTCATCGTTTGATGTTGGAGAAAAATGTTGTATCAGTAGTGGAAACACTGTCATAGTAATATAGAGTTTGTGTTTCAAGATTTAAATATCCAAGTGTCTAATGAGTATTGTTAATGTTTATTGGTATAAAAAAATGTGTGACTGTGGTGAATGGTCGAAATCTATTTCTTCTTTGGATTTGTCGATCAATCCAAGGGTAATCATTTTTTGCTATTCCTTGGCTGTATGCGAATGTGTTTGCTATGAAGATCGTTGTTGATTTATCCATGATTAATTCTGCATAACTGTTTATAGGTATATCTAAGAGTCAATAATGCTCATGTAGTGTAATGTATAAACATGATTTTGAATCGATCGGGATTGGGACAATATTTTCATCATCTGAATTTGCATCAATGTATTTGTAATGTTGCAAGGTTGGAGTTTGAAAAACTGATTGTGAAGTTACGGAAAGTGATGTTGTTGATTGGTTACGGTTTATGAGTATGTTTGTTAGAGACGAAGGTACGTAAAAACATTCGTTGATGTTGTTTGGATATGTTATTATATCTGGATCATCAGACAAACAAATCAAGTTTAGCATATTGATGTTATATTTTATTATTGGAGAAATTATTAGTTCTTTGGATTTTGTTTGAGGTTGTATCGGCAATTGTTGTAAGTTTTTTTTGTATAATTATTTATTTTTTTCGTGTACGTATGATGCAGAAGATGTTTTTTGAAACATGTGTTGTATGAAGTTAGATTGGAATAGGTTTCTTGCAATCTTTGTAAGTCTTTCATCTTCACGTAATACGTTGTCGTCGGGTTTGAAAAATTTTGTGAGTGATTTTGTTAATGGTTTGAGGGTTGTGAAAGCGTAGCGGTTTATTACACGAGATACTGCAATATATCCTTGTTGTGGTACGTTTTTTTTTCTCATTTGTGGTGTCGATAAAGTTTTTCAGTCTACAAGAATCATTGATGTTAGGGTTTCTCCTTTGACTTTATAAAGTGTGGAAGCGATTGCTCAAATGAAAGGGAATTGTTTTGGATATAATCTGCAAGTGCGTTGTGGTGAAAATGGAATGCGTAGTAATGATACAGTGACTGATCGTTTTGAACGTTTGAAGAAAATTGTGTAAATATCTTTAGGTAGTTGAGCATTTGATGTGAATGGGAATAATTCGAATCCTTTTCTGTTTGGAATTCGAACCAATGCAAGTTGAGGAGGTTGATTTGGAAAAAACACATGAGTAGATGTTGCTGTGTTAAAAATAAGTCGAAATTGTGTTATTAGATGAAACTATAAGGAATGCAAAATTTTGAATGTGCCGTTGGCAATACCTCTATAAGGATCGACTTTTTGGGTGAATACAATTGACATGCCTGAAATAATATCTAAAAATGGTCCATAGCGTCCTAACATGTTGTCGGGGAGGGACATTATGAAAAGAACATCATGTTTATTTTTATTTTTAAACTTTTTGCCAAAATCTGCAACAATACGTATTAGGTAATGATTTTTAGGCAATTGTTTTGCTAACTCGCGAACATATGAATAAATGATGTTCGTACGTGTGTCATTGTCTGGTGTTGCGTATATCGGTGTTTTATTAGTGTTTAGTAACTTAGATGGTACTGAATCTTGCTTTGGTTGATAAAATTGGTAGTCGTGAGTTAATAATGTTTATAAACTCATCAGTCCAAATGTCTTTGCGAGCTTTTGAACATCCTTCTCCCCAAGGGGGATCTGATTTGAAACGAACGTTTTCATCTAAAATGATGATTGTTTTGAAAAGACGTCAAAGTTTAAACCATTCAACATCGAATGAATTAGATGTATATTTTTTAAATGGTTGTTCATATAGTGGTTTACCCATAACTAGTGACATTTTAAACCAATCTCCTAAAAAAATAATGTGTAATCCTCTGAATGGTAAATGTAGTTTTCTTTATGCTCGTAATGTCATATCTAATTTGACAATTTGTTCTTTGTTCATCATATTAATTTAATCAATTATAAGAAGTTGCAGTTCTGTTGAATAACCTGGAACTCCTTTGAAATTTCCACTACGTTGTTCGAAAGAGTGTTCTTTTTCAAAAATATGCATGCCTATCCAATTGTGAATTGTAAAATCATAAATTTCTACTGTGGCTTTTCCGGTAAGCGCTGTTTTTGCAATAACTTTTGGTCTTTGCCAAGCATCGGAAAAAGCTTGGATGGCAGCAATGACATGTGATTTTTTTGTCCCGCCTTCTCAAGTTAAGAACATTAGAAGTTGTTGTTTTTCTATTTTTTCTTTCATGTCATTCAATGTTATGTTTTGTGTTTTTTCTTCATATGATACTTGATCGTTCCATGTTTTTAAAAAATTTGATGCTGCAAAAGTCAAAGCTACGTGTTGTTTTTTAGTAAGTTAAAATTGTTGTAATACTTCTGTTATTGTGGGGAACTTTTTTATTTTTAAAGGTTTATTGTGAAATTTTTGTACATATTTCATATTAGATGGATGCAAAGCATTTGTTACTAACTTAACTCGTGTTAATTCATGAATATCATACAAAGGATGAATTTTTACGTTTTGTGACGAAGATCCATAAGTGTTGGTAAGGATGTGATTTTTTTGCCATGCTTGTAAAGGTAAGATGTCTGAGAAAATTT
>BFEA01000222.1:2101381-2132558 GCA_003427395.1 Chara braunii
CTCTCTCTCTCTCTCTCTCTCTCTCTCTCTCTCTCTCTCACACACACACACACACACACACACACACACACACACACACTGACACACACACACACATGAATCAGGGTGCTGTAATGACCTGCCAAACACGGACTTAGACACACAACTGATTTCTTAGTTTTGCCAAGGGAATGTATGCCTTGCTGAGTTTCCCGCTTGATGCTGAGTTTTTGAAGTCTGTGTGTGTGCGAGCGTGCTGGTCTGCATGCCTGTCAGAGTCCTTGTCGGCTTGAGTGTGTGTGTGACCCTTAGGGACACTTGTTCATTCAGTGTGTGTGTGACCCGCAAGGACACTTGTTCATTTGGAAGGCCCGAGGGGCCGGTACTTACCTGTGGCCGTGACATTGAGGGTTGCAGCGGGGAAAACACTCGGGGAAAGAGGCCCGTGGGCCGTGACACTTAAAGCAGCTGAAAAAAACACTCCAGTAGCAGGTAGGCCGCACCAAGTCTCGAAAGCGACGGCTGGCTTCACTCAACTTTCATCGAAAGTATGAGCAAAATCGATCGAATCTTCCGCTACAACGTCGAAAGATTCACTACTACATGTGTGTGTGTGTGTGTGTGTGTGTGTGTGAAAGAGTGTGTGTGTGTGTGTGTGTGTGAGAGAGAGAGAGAGAGAGAGAGAGAGAGAGAGAGAGAGAGAGAGAGAGAGAGAGAGGTGCAGTCCACAACCATGTGACCTTTTATACTGCATGATACATATTGTGTCCTTAAAGTCACGTGGTCATGGATGTGTGTGTGTGTGTGTGTGTGTGTGAGAGAGAGAGAGAGAGAGAGAGAGAGAGAGAGAGAGAGTTGCAGTCCACATAAAGGGAGAGGTGAATGAAAACGTGCAGTCCACAACCACGTGACCTTTTGCATTCCAAGATACACATTGTGTCCTAAAAGTCACGTGGTTGTGGACGCGCGCGCGCGCGCACGAGAGAGAGAGAGAGAGAGAGAGAGAGAGAGAGAGAGAGAGAGAGAGAGAGAGAGAGAGAGAGAGGTGCAGTCCACAAAAAGGGAGAGGTTAGTGAAAACGTGCAGTCCATTAGAAGGGAGATGTCAATGAAAACGTGAAGTCCACAACCATATGACCTTTTGCACAACAATGTACTGATTGTGTGGTAAACGTCATATGGTTATGGATTCAGTATATACATATATATATATATATATATATATATATATATATATATAGAGAGAGAGAGAGAGAGAGAGAGAGAGGTGCAGTCCATAAAAAGGAAGAGATCAATGAAAATGTGTAGTCCATAAGAAGGGAGAGGTCAATGAAAACGTGAAGTGCACAACCATGAGACCTTTTGAAGTGCAAGGTACATATTGTGTCCTAAAAGTCGTGTGGGTGTGGAAGAGAGAGAGAGAGAGAGAGAGAGAGAGAGAGTGAGAGGTGCAGTTCACAAAAAGGGAGTGGTCAATCAAAACGTACAGTCCGTAAGAAGGGAGAGGTGAATGAAAATATGCAGTCCACAACCATGTGACCTTTTGCACTGCAAGGTACGCATTGTGTCCAAGAAGTCACGCACACATACAAAGCAATCCACGACTGCACAAGGGGGGGAGGGAAAGTAGAGATTTTGAGATAGAGAGTTACAGTGCAGTTCAACGACACTTGGCCGTTTAGAATCCAAACTTTAGATGATGTTAAAAAAGTCACGTGGACCTGATGTTTTTTCCACTTGGGAGAAAGGGAGCAGTCCATAAGCTTATATATTTGACATAGCGTTTATGAAAACAAACTCATAGTGGAACTATAAACTAACGATGGAGGAGGCAAAAATAGACAGTAGCATAATACAGTCCATGATCACGTGTATTTTTCAACACTTCTACATAACATTTATTTTAAAAATCCACGTGGTTATGGATTATGTTCGAGACACAAACATATGTAATGTCAAAATAGACGGAACCACAGTTGGTTATGCTATTTTGGAGAATTGTACAAATTGGTATTTTGATTGCAACTCAAGCATCTCGAACCTCATCATCTTTACAAATGTACTAGTGCAAATTCGAAGATGTTATAATATACTCTCATTTTTTCCTCGAACGTCCCCAATCATGGACAGTGTTGGACATATGTTGAACTGATGTTGAACCAATGTTGGACGTGTTGAAGCAAAGTTGAACCGCGTGATCTTCCAATGTTTGACATGTTCAACTGATGTTGAACCAATGTTGGACATGTTGAAGTGATGTTGGACCAATGTTGTCAAGTGTGTTGTTTAACGTTGGTCTTGTGGTGAAAAGTCAAATCAACAAATGAAATGTGTGATCACCAATGTCCATTATTGCACCAACGTTCGAAAAAAAAAAATAAAAAAAAATAAAATTATGTTGCAGAGAGCATACCCGCTGCAAGTGAGAGAAGAAGCGACCCTTTGTCCCTTCCTCGACCGGACACTTTTTGAAGAACCCACAACCCTCAGACCTGTGCGCCCCCTCCCCCCCCCCCCCCCCCCCCCCCCCCCCCCCCGAAAAAAAAAAAACATTATTGGATAACAACAGCCGACGGGTCGCCGACAACATCGCCGAGTGCCACGTCAACGGTAAGAGTGTGCCACTTTATCGCCGTACGAACGCACCACGTCATTGCGGCAAGGACGAGAGAAAAAAAGTATGGGAAACGACAAAGCTACAACAAACAGAGCATTCAACTCTCCTCCTCAAACTGTCAACCTGAAGAACGCTCCTACTTCCAGTTCTTCCTCTGCTCCTTCTTTCTCCCCCCCTAGAGATTGACCATCCATCATCGCTCTCTCTCTCCCCCATACCCAAGCACACTAACAAGATGGCAGACCAACAACAGGTGGGCAAATGAAGAAGTCACCAGGAACTTCCAGCAGAAGAGTAAGAAAACACCCTCATCCATGAAGAATGGTGACGCAGGAATGAATGATGATCGTGACGAAGACAAGATTCATCCATGAAGAGTTATCAAAATCCATCCCCATCCATCCATTCACCGATGCATCCATTCATCCATCCATCCATCCATCCATCCACAAGCGTACACAAGAAGATGAACAGACCAAAGGAGCGAAAAAAAAAGGCGCGCGAAATACAAAAAGCGCGCGAAATAAAAAAAGCGCGCGAGCGAATGATGATGATGACGAGGGCTTGATAGAGACTGGGGACGGTGATGTATATCCTTGTGTTTTTTTAATCCAGATGATTTTCTTCGTCCCTACCATTCCTGTTCCGAACCCGTGAGTCATTACCAGCACCACCTGCAAATCCATCCGAAAAATGTAACCCATCTTCACCGTACACCTCCGGCACACCCAACTTCCCTTGGACTATCAGGGCATACTCACACTAGCACTTTCCCAAATGTATCTGACCGCAGTTGCAGTTACCCCAGCAACGACATCCAAAGCTCAGTGAAAGAAGTCCCCGTGTGAGTATGCCCACTGACCCACCCACTCACACTACATAGCTTCGGCGATACGCCTCCTCTTCGGATTTCCCCACGCTGTCCCTCTCAGGCTGCCCATGGACTTTGCGTCCCAGCCTTCCCTGCCTTTGGCTGCCTGCCCCACCCCTCCCGGAGCGTTGCAACGGCAGCGCCTCGTTGTCTTTTTCGGCGCAGATCGTTCTCCGTTTTCCACACTGGCAGGCTAGCTTCTCATCGCGATGTGTTCAATGCACATACTCAATGATGATGGCCGCGTGCGATATCCGCACGCAAAACGACACGAAAAAGAAACACAGTTAGTGAAATCTTTAATTCTCTTTTTTTTTTATTTTTTATTTTTTTTTAATTATTTTTTGCGAGCTCTCGCCCTATATTGGAGACTCGTCTGTTTTTTAAAAAAAAGAAAAAGACTCGTCTGATGCTGAACGAGGCTTTCCATTCGTCATGTTTCTACAACAGATCAAATTGGGGGAACCGAAAAAAACAACATGTAACACCCTTCCAACAATAACCAGTCGACAAAGTACAGAACAACCTAAATGAGGGAGAGAATTACGCACCTTTTTTTAAGTGACCGAATTGACCACACTCTAACACTCTCTTCGCCCAATCAATCAATCAATCAATCAATCAATCAACCAATCAATCAATCAATCAAACGGTGAAGAGTCAATAGATGCTTCAGCAACACAGCCATAACTTGCACCTGTTCCATAACAACGAGCTCTCGCGCATATGAAGGCAGTCGCTCAGCCTTATGAAGAGTGGTACGGTGGAGACTCAGTGAGCAAACAAAGTATGTGCCGCACTCGGAGGAACACGAAGTCTATTAGACAGTGCGACGGGCTGCAAAAAAACTGACTATAGAGATGTGGAGAAGAGAGACACAGAGAGAGGGAGAGAATCTGCCAACTCGGTAGTTTAATAAACTCTAGAGTGTAAAAGAACAATGCGCAAGTTTGCGTACGCACGAATCGGAGAGACAACGATCACTGCGGTCTGTGACAAACTGTTTCCTCAGAGTTTATATACATATATATCATATATATATATATATATATCGTCAGAAACATAACTGCCCGGTGAACTGTAGGCAGAGAGAGAGAAGAGGACAACAAACGAGGGCTATATATATGTATATATACATATATATACATATATATACATAGGCACATCAATCACTGCAATGAGTTTTCTCCGAACCTGCGAATAGAGCGGTTGTCATGAACAGGACATGATTGACCAGATCGCGTGCGAATGAGGCGAGTGGGAAGAAAAAAGCGCGGGAAATTGTAAGGATACTTGAACACAAATCTAGCGCCAAAGACCATTCACCATGATCATTTTTCAATAAAACCCGCGCGCGCGCGCGCGAGAGAGAGAGAGAGAGAGAGAGAGAGAGAGAGAGAGAGAGAGAGAGAGAGAGAGAGAGAGAGAGAGAGAGAGAGAGANGCGAGAGAGAGAGAGAGAGAGAGAGAGAGAGAGAGAGAGAGAGAGAGAGAGAGAGAGAGAGAGAGAGAGAGAGAGAGAGAGAGAAAAAAAATAGAATGGATAGTATGGGTATGGCTGATTTGTGTGTGTGTGTGTGTGTGTGTCTGAGAGAGAAAGATAGTTAGATAGATAGATAAATAGATAGATAGATAGATAGATAAATAGATAGATAGATAGATAGATAGATAGATAGAGATAGATAGATAGATAGATAGATAGATAGATAGATAGAGAGAGAGAGAGTGTTACCGTTTGCGCGAATGTGGCTTGGGTGCCGTTTGCACGAGGGTGTCGATAGTATGGGTATGGCTGATTTTTGTGTGTGTGTGTGTGTGTGTGTGTGTGTGTGTGTGTGTGTGTGTGTCAGAGAGAGAGAGAGAGAGAGAGAGAGAGAGAGAGAGAGAGAGAGAGAGAGTGTTACCGTTTACGCGAATGTGGCTTGGGTGCCGTTTGCACGAGGGCGCCGAAGTGCCGTTTGCGCAAACGTGACAAGGGTGGCGTTTGCGCGAGGGCGGCAAAGGGGAAGTGCTGTTTCACCCAAAATCCCGACCTGCGCCAAACGTTGCGTTTGCAAGGTCCAACGCTGCCGGTTCGACCGCTGCCGCCTGCCTGCCGCCCAACGACCTACACCAAACGTTGCGTTTGCAAGGTCCAACGCTGCCGGTTCGACCGCTGCTGCCTGCCTGCCGCCCAACGACCACGCCAACAGCGGTCCTACGCGGTCCCAGCCCTTGCTAGGCCCCAAACCTCAAAAATGCCCACCCTCCCGACGACCACCGACGTTGATGACGTTGAACGTTGAAATGTCTCAGGGGGGGAAAGCGCAACCCTGACGGGCTGCGAACATTCACGGGTCTTACCAACCTTGTTCTTTTGGTACCTTGGCTCTGCCCTTTCTCCTCTGCGCTTCGCTGCTG
Source organism: Chara braunii (assembly GCA_003427395.1). Classification (NCBI taxonomy): domain Eukaryota; kingdom Viridiplantae; phylum Streptophyta; class Charophyceae; order Charales; family Characeae; genus Chara; species Chara braunii. Next base: position 2,107,247 of record BFEA01000222.1, read on the forward strand.
CCGGCCCCGCCCGCCTCAAGGTCACATTACGAACCCGCGCCTGCGCGGTCTGTCAGTGAATATCGGTGCCTCCATTGAATTATAACCAAGAAGCGCCCTCCGCAACTGGCGACTAGGGTAGGGTCAATGAAACCGACCATTTATGTGGGTGTCTCCATATGATGCGAGACAGTTCCATCCGGGCCCAGGTGGGACGGCTGAACGGAGCCACACAGGCACGTCGCGGGCAACTAACTTTGCCCCGGCTGTTGTGCGGTGTTGTGATGAACGGGGTCCATCGGACGGCCGATAGGCTCTGTGCTACGTCAAGCGACCTTGGGGATGATCGCTTCACGAAAGGTGGGCCTCGTTCGACGTCGCAGGCGCAGCGCGCCTCGCGGCCCCACCTCGAGGGTGCCAGCGTGAGCTACACGCAGCCATTTCCAAGAGTCCGCACGCTCCGGCCGCGTCCATGCTAAACCAGTACCCCGAGAGCGGGGATAAAGCTGCGTCGTGCGGTTGCGAGACATAGTCGTGCAAGAATCGCTTGCAGGCGTGGGTGAAGCGCTATCATCCAGTGCCCTTTCGGATGTGAAGTTTTCTATTTCTGCCTCGGAGTGTTAATGGTAAGATTGATTGGTGTTAGAAATGGTAGGGGCTGTCTTGACAGTTGCAGTAAGTGCTTGTGGAGCGAGCAGTTCATTGTAAATCAAGACGGGTGCATAAGTACTTGAGAGGGAAGGAGTCAGGACGATACCGGCGAGCCTGTCAAGCGGACTCACAGAAGTCGAACACGGGGCGCGATTCCGTAGAGCCGAGGAGTGATACCCTACGTCTTGTGGGGAGATATTCTGACTACGAGACCCGCTATCGTTGTTGATAGCTAAGCCGAGTCGGAAAGCGCGGTGAGATTCGTTGGTCTGTTTCTCCTGTGATCAATCGAGTTCCGCTGCAATCTTCTTTTTTATCTTCGCAGACATATCGTCATCATCGCCACCGTGTGTCCGGCAATTTGGTCTACTGAGGTAGACGCTGACGAAGCAGTCTACTTGTCACCAAAGCAGCGGGGTATTGTTATCACTTGCGAAATTTGACTGGCAAGGCTGTGTGTTCCGTCGAGCTACCTCTGTCGTGCGAGCGGCTGCCTGTTTCAAGACCGATTTTTGACACGCGAATGTCTTCGGAGGAAATCAATTGTGAAACTCTTGACGGCACCTCAATCCCAGTAGACAAAACTTTACCGACGGAGACGATTAGCCGCAGTAGCGAGTGCAAAAACATCGGAAGTTCGTCCAAGAAGAAAATTGCCATGATGTCCCTAGCCGGCGCGTCGATGATGAAGACCGGGGTAGTAGGGTATGGCAACTTAGTACCGCCGTATTACATGAAATCAAGCGGGAGAGTGGTGTTGGGCGGTATGAAACTGGGGATGGTTGCGCCTCTTCCACCCCCAGAGATGCAGGGTCAGGCGGGAGGAGGGCGTTCAAACTACTTGCGGGATCGAAATCGAGCAGAGAGGAAGAGGAATCGTTGGGTACCGTACAACATTGCGACGAAAGGAGGAGCCGTGGGGAGTCGCTCAGGAAACGGCGGCGTTGGGGTGATTAGTTACGGAGGTCCAGGAGCACCCGGAGGGAGGCCGCCTGTCTTCGTTGTTCCCTCGGCGGCGATGGAGGTAGCGCACTTGATGGCCGCCCGAGGGCAGAAGTTGCCTGGAGGGGTCGCAGGTGCGAAGGGCGAATCCGTCACGGCAAGCTCCTCCGCAGGTGCAGCCGGAGGAGCGTTGCCCAAGAGCAGGGTCACGTCCGCGAGTGGTCGCTGGCTGAAAAGAGGGAGGACGGGTAACCGGTTCAAAGGTGGAAATCCAGCATCAGCGAGCAAGAACGGTCATGTAGGCGCGGCAGGAGGCTTGGGAGAAGAGGATGACTGCGTTCCTCGCTTGCGCGAACTCCGGAAAAGGAACAGAGTCAATATGCGCAAACAAATACCGAAGTGGTTGAAACGCCAATCTCTGAAATCGGTTCCTCATGCTCCGAGGAACACGACATCGTTCATTATGAGGGCGAACAAGTTAGGAATTTATGCGCCTCTTACCTCGCCGCGCACGCCGGCGTTCATCCGCACGCCCATTTTCTCTCCCGCTCCATGGCCCACCGATTCTCCCGGGGATAAGATGCTTGTGGAGCAAGCGAAGAAGTTCAAAGTTGATCCTTACGGTTCCATGAACGGGTGTATACGTGTCCGCGATCCTTCTGTGCCCGAGTTGGGGGCTGTGGGGTCGGGGGAAAATCGAGGAGGGGAGGAGCTTGTTCTTCGTGACTCTTCGGACGAGGCCAGTAGTTCCAGTGAAGCCGAAGATGGTCAGCCGAGCGTTGCGGAGCCGGATTCTGCGGAGTTGTTCGAGCAGCGTATGGATCATGATCTCAGGAGGTTCGAGATGACTTTCGCAGGGGAAGCAGCGGGGAAGGACCTCGAAGAAAGGATGTTACGGACGCGAATGGAGGAGCAGGAGGGGCGCATTGCTGATCTGGAGGAAGAAAATATGACTCTGAAAGAGGTGGGTGGTCACCGTTTCTGAGGGTAGTTTGTTCTTTATAACATGGTGGACAGGTCTTTGTCTGTTATGTGGTCGGCTGTTCCCATGACATCTCTCGCCTATTCGAGATGGTTCTCGCTCAGGGGTGAAATGATACTCTGCTCTTTTTTTTTTCCTTCCTTACTCGAGCTCTAGTCGTGGTAATGACGAAGAAAAGTGAGGTGGCGGTGCATTTATGTATATATAATGCATGTAAGTGCGAGTCTCAGGTCACATGTCCGATGTGCGAGGGTCGTTGGACGGTGAAAGAATCTTTGACAGTGGCTGCTTTGAGTGCTGAATCGGTATGTGCGAGCAGGTTTTTGATTAGAGCGGGGGTCAGGATGTTCGTTTTGTTTGGTTTTGTTTGTCAGGGGATGTTTTCTATTCTGTGATGTACTGTTGACCGATTTTGAGGGTGATAATCATGGCGTGCTGTGACTCCGTGTTTGTTATGGGGCGTTTTGTAGTCTGTGCTGTCGGCTCCTTGTTGCATTTCTTTGAATTGGTTTCTCTCTTCCACCCAAAGAAAGCACGCTGAGGGGTTGGAAGGGGACTGAAGTTCCGTTGTGCTACTCCGTTCTTTTCCTGACGTGGAATTGGCTTTTGTTCATGGCCTATTGTTGTCTGTGGCAGAAATTGTATCTGATTGAGCAAGAGATGCAGGAGCTGCGGAAACGATGCACGGTGGTGGTGTCCGAAGATGTTTTGACAGCTGAGTCGGGTGAGAGCGGTGATGAGGCCTCCGCTTCCGCTCTGGCTTGTCACAAGCGGGTATGAGAGGCAATGGTTCGTAGCCTCAGACAGGCAGAAGGTCGGCGGATTGCGGCCGTCTGAGGCAAATGGTGGCCTGCCGTCTCCTACTTGTTTGTCTTCTGGGAGCTGATTCGTTCTTCGTCGGCTGCGTGACGCTTATTCTGACTGAGAGGGGGTAGCTAGACTGGGGCGAAGGCGGGTTGCGGCATGTGTCGGTGGTGGCAGAGCGAAGAAAGACGTGTTACCGATGATTCAATAAGCAGCGGAAGTGTAAAGGCCCGAGCTATCTCAGGAGGGAAGCGGGTTGGCGGGAAAACGGATGTCTGTTGGTGTTTCTGGGTGTTCTCCGACTGTTTGTCCGCGTCTGTCGTCGTTTCGCAACGGTGGAGAAGAGCTCTGGCAGCCTGTCCTCTGTCGTTTGTCGGAGAATGTATGTCAAGATCGTTGGTTATTGAAACGGTGAGCAGAGCTCTGCCAGCTTGTGTCTGTCGCTTGTCGGAGAATGCATGACAAGATCGTTGTTCATGGACAATTGGTATTCGTGTGCGTGGAAGGCTCCTTGAGCTGATAGATGAAAGTGTCTATCGACTGCCTGCTCTTTTGGGTATTTGCTTGTTATCATTGTTGTGTTTAAGAGCGCAGTACGGGAAATTCGTGCACTCGTGATTATTGAATATGAATGACTCGTAACCAATTGATGAGATGTATTAGGATCTTTCCGGCCTTGGTCGGTCGAACGGGCTTCCATTGTTTCTGTGTCGTTTCCTTCGGTGGTGTCGTTCTCTGTGTCATCGTTGTCTCTGAGCTGTGGCGGTTCGTTTGCGCGCATTTACGTTCTGTATACTGCGTTTGCTCGTTATGGATATGGCGAGCGTTGACACGCTATGTATATCGATATGCTTTCGTCTGTACGCTCATCGTTAGTCGCCGTCCGGGTTTGTGGTGTCATAATAATTATTCTGACGCGTTGTGATGTTGCGTTGTGATTACCTTTCCTGGTTGTCGTTGTTGGTCTGTTGTCCGCTTGCTAACCGGTCCTATCTTCTCTGGCGATTTATGATGGCGATGTGCATCGTGATTGTTGTCGCTGTGGTGGTCGTTACCGTCTCTGGTTTCGTCGTCATTCGGTCGATAGCATGGGTGTAGTGACTGTCATGTCCCGCTTGTTTTGTCCGCTCGCAAACCAGAGGAATAATGTATATTTCTGGATGCCGACGTTATTGTCAGGTTGGAAATTAGGTGGTGTCTGGCCTGTCGTCATGTGTCGGATTTGTCTCAGTTTTGGGCGTATATTGATGATTGCATATTTTCTTCATTTGGTTGTAGGTAGGCATGCTGGTCGGAGTAGATGTGGCTAATGTTGTGTCGTGTCCGAAGCACATTCGAGGCGCTGAATTGTGGAAGTTGTTGACTTGGCGTGCGTCTTTTCGTTCGTTTCCAGCGCATTTATCGGATAACGAGGTTGGCATTGGACGCGGTTGAAGGCGATATGCATCAGTGCGTTGCAGGTACGACAGGAGGAATCGCGGCGATCGAGTCGCGAATGACGAACGAGTGCGGCAGCGACGGTGGTGACGACGAAGGCGTGTAATGTGGCGATGGGTGCTGTTGCGAGCGAGAGGATGCACACATTCAGGCCATGCGATGAAACGTTTGCCTTTGACGCCTCTGGTTTATCGTCGGGGTGGTGAGACCGTTGTATATCTCTCTTGCTGAACTATCCGACACTTTGATTGTGTGAAGGGTTGTGTTACGGTTTGTACATAATGGTCGCGGTACTCGGTCAGTCGGAAAGTTTGTCTCGTGAAGACGATGTGTGAATGATCAACGGGACATACGTACAGTTGCAGCAGTCAGGTATAGTGGGGACTCCTGTTGTCCTGTCCTCCTCCTTACATTTTTTTCCCTGACATATTTTGGGCTCCTCGTCCCGCGAGCCAGGTGAGACCACACAATTTCGTTCGTCGCTGTTGTTTGACAAAACGAAGCTAGGGGCGTATCAATGAACTTAGGGTTACGACCGTCGTTCTTGACGTCGTACATGTCGGTTCACGGAAACGGAGGCAGGACACAGACAACAGTAGGCGGCTCCACGGAGATGGTGGTAGAGTAGGTGGAGGGGATTCCCGCCCCTCTTTACCGAGTTTGAGCGGCCTTTTAAGTAGGACACACAGCAAAAGGAGGTAGTAGCTGCAGGAATCGGGGAGTGCGAAGGGTGGGAGGAAGGTGGTGTGGGTTGCGGGGTAACGGAAGTTTTGTGAGGCAGGGAGTTCGGGAAAGGGGGCCTGGACTGGGTTTGTCGAGTTTCTAGGGTTGGGGGAGACGTGGGGTATTCTTGGTTCGCGTATGTAGACGCCGAAGATGAGAAGAGAAAAGGCAGGCAGGCAATGGAGTGATTTCGTGACGTGACAATTTGCCCGCGAATTTCATGTGGAAAAATGTTTGGAAAACACGGATGTTTGGGGTGGTGGCGTGGTCACTTCAGGTATAGAACCGTGAATGAGAGACCGAGAGGCACGGAGAGTAGAAAGATTATACGCTGCCCTGTCCTCTGGGCGTCTCGAGCACTCGGCGTGCCGGGAGGAACAAAGGAGTTACTTATGGCCGGGGTCTCGTTTCGTTGTCTTCCTGGTATAATTTGACCTGCGTACGGGATCACGGTTGAGCGTTAATGTTCGATGCAGGACGTGCCCACGGGAAAGGCCACTTGAGGATCTGGCGCGCATCGAAATGTCGCGTCTGATTGCCGCGTTGGCAACCGTCTTTTAACGGTGTTTGGTAGAGCGTCTATCCACCTCCAAAAATGTGCGGCGGAGACCGCAGACTTGGTGTGTCCTGTCCGGTATGTCAACAGCCCAACTCTTGCAGAAATCTCGTCTCGTTGCTATGATGGTCGGCTTCTTCGTTTAGAACTTCCCATCTGAACTGTTTCTGAAGGGCATTGTACTCAACTTTTTGTCGTTCTTGTTTCATGGTATATCTTGTACAGTAGTCGATGAATGTCCTCCGTTGGTGAAGCGAGTCTTGATTTACCTTAGGCGCCCGAAAGGGGGGTCTACGGACAGGTCAGTGTTTGTAAGTGGGATCGTTAGATTTCGAGTGGGTATGACGGGTCAGGTTTCGGACGCGGCGCCCTGAGGTAAAGCTTACGGACGTACGGGTCAATGTCGTGCCAGCGATTGTAAGTTTTAGCAATAATCAAGGATGTTACGCAATATTGATGCGATGTTGGTGTGAGGCATGCATGCCATGAGATGTGACGCAACTGTTTGTGTTGCTTGTTCGCTTCTCGAGCAAATGTGGTATATGGGAACGTTTGCACGTCACGACTGTTAACGACCCTTTCTCTCTTCGACTTAATGTTTGCTAGCCGCTTTCTCTTACCAGTTCGATCGCGACTTTTGCGGGATGGATGCTCGTCCTTCTGCTGCAATGCAGGTGGGAATGTGGCCCCTGTTCTCTGTTGGAGTCGTCAGAAGCGTCATTGTGAATGAAGGTCTGTGGTCTGTTCCATTCATTAGTAGACTCGTCGACTCTGCCAGGTCGCCATTGTGGACGTGTCAAGGGTTTGTCAGATTGTGCCGCAGTCGTTCGTCGTTTAAACTCGCGCAATTGCCCTGACGATGTTTTTTTTAGCATCTGCTCTTAACTACCCTTTCCTACCGTACTCTTCCTTCGTTATGCGCATCTTGGTGGTGGGAACTACGCTGCGTATCAGTGCGTGCGATTATGACCCGTGAATCAACTGTGGTGAATATTCCCTCTTACGCGGTCTTGGTAGAATGTTTGTGGTGCGTAATAATGTGCATATGACGCGTGAATCACCTGTGACGAGTATTCACGCTACGCGGTCTCGTTGGAGTAGACCCTTTGACTTCGTATATTTTGTATCTCGCAAGGGTTATCGTTGATTGGTGTTCACGTCCTACGGGCAAGATTAGTCTCTCGGCATTGCAGAACGTAGGGCAGCCTCACTGTCCCCTTGCTCTCTGTCTACCCTTTGTTTCATCGTGCAGAGGATGAGTCAAATGAAAATTTTCGCGATTGAGTGTACCCGAACGGGTTATCCTCGCAGTGTACCCGAACGGGTGATCCTCGCTCGTATTTGCCTAAGGTTGCGGGTGACAGACATGATCCCAATCAAATCAGTCTCTGATTGAAAATTTAAACTGATTGGGATCGTTGAGTACCTCAAAGAACGCAAATGGGTCGCTTCCGAATGAGTTATGTCAATGCCACGGTATACGGGAGCTGTGCCGAAGCGGCGGGTTGGTTGCCAGCACCATTGTTGAGAGTTCCACAGATCTCGTTGGCTGACACCGCCATCGGCGTGAATCTCAAACCGAGTGGTGGTCGAGATGAACGTGTGGCAGTCAGGGGAATGGTTGTCAACCAATCAGTCGTGAAGCCGCAGCTCAGCTGGTGTCTGTGTACGTTGGTGTTAGTGTTGCTGAGAGATGCGGAAGAGACCCATTCTTGTGTGTTTTCGTTAATCTTGCCGAGTGATGCGAAAGAGACCCAATATTGTCCCTTGCTTGCGGGATGTCTTACGTGTGTTGGAGACGCGGCTGGCTCCCATCCTGTATCTGTGGTGGTGATCAAGTTAAGAGTGCGGTGATGTTCGACTGCATTCCACTTTGAATGGCGAGAATTGAAAGTTTTGGTTAGGTCTTACTGTTGTCTGCCACTCGTGTGCAATGAGCTGGGATAATGTGCATGGCTCCTTGTCTTTATGACGAACTCATTGTGCCACACGTCCACCGTATGGTTACGCGTATGAAACAGTTCTCGCCTGTGGACGAAGGAAGCACTGCTGTGGATGTGGACGGGATTTCCTGTGCACGGAGACTCGCGCTTTGGCAGTTGCAAGGTAATCTTTGCTCTCTGCTGATCAGCACGTTCTCGGATAGAGGAGAAGGGAACGGGGAACGGATTCGGGCTTTTTTTCTCCGTGGGAGGGGAACGGAGCATATTTCGGCGCAAGTAATGCTCGCTTTGTACATGTTGATGTTGCTTGCTGGTCAGTTCATTCCTGCATTTGCATGTTGTGACCGGGGTTGTCCCGACTTCTGCCGACATTCTTTGTAGCATTTCTCAGTCCTTTCCTATCTCATGTGATTTGATGGGTTGGCCTCTTTCTTCGTGCGAGGCCTGGCAAGTGGATATTGTCGGAGTGTTACGTATCAATGCCTGTTGCAACAGAATGGGTTTTTATGGGACGATCGGGTGTTCCTTGTGTGCACGAGAACAGGTCATACTGGAACGCGTGACGAGTGTCTTGTGAGGATGCCTGTTCGCTCTCAAAAGCCATGTGCAGAGTGAAACCCGTGTGTAGGTAGTTGAGTACATCGTTGTTTTCGTCAATTTCTCCAACATTGGCTTTCAGGGTGGGCAGTCGGTGGGATGTCTTTTGCGCGATCGATTTCCCCATCTTGATTTGGTTTGTCTCGATTTGTCTTCCCTGTTTCTCGGTTGTTTTTGTAATGTGAATGGTGGCTAATATGAAAACTTCTATGCTATGTTTCTCGGTGGTGTTTGTAATGTGAAGAGGGGGCGGGGAGGTAACTTTTGGAATGGGAATCGCGGTGTAACCTGCCTTAATATGTGCGATGTGAGGCGGAAAAAGGCAGTTAAATGTGAACGTACCAGACATGAAAGTCGTGTCCGACTGGTTCTAATCGTATGCCATGGAATGTAAATGTGAGAGCATTGTGCCAAATCTATCGTGCCAACGGATTATTGACACATTTGTGGGATGACGGTGGGTGTGTGGGAAAGTCTGTCCGTCCGGACGGTGAGTGGTTGCTGTTTGGCAGGCTCGTGGAACGTGTGGCCAGCTGTTATTTTATGCAGGGCGTGCGGTGTAGTGTACGAGTGGAAAATAATTCTATGATCATAAAGGAGTTTTATGGTTACTGGTTTCATGACTGTGTGGTGGGATGATCTTGGTGTCTCGTTGCTTGTTTTGCTATTCAAGCGGACTGCTGGACCCCGCGTCACTGATTGCTCTAGGCTGGAGGGAGAGAATGGGCGTGGAACCAGCCATGCAGTCTTGTGTTGGAACTAGCCATGCAGTCTCGTGGTGGAACCAGCCAAGCAATCTCGTTGTGGACCAGCCATGCAGTCTTCCCGGGGAATCCTCTTTCAGAAGGGCGATTTTATTGGAAGCCCCTGAAGATGGGTAGAGGGTGAGGCTACAGCCCTGAGGTGAAGAGGCTACAGAGTTGGGCTATCCTCTGGTGCCCTCTGAGCACCACATGTGACCAGTGGTAGACCTGCTAGGGAAGATGTAGTGATTGGGCGGGCGGGTGCGAGTTGTGAATTGCGTGGGGTTTGATTCTCATGTGGTGGATTACTTCGGGAATGTCCATAGATGCGTAGGGCTAGTATGTCTTGTACCAATTCTTGCATTGTCTTGTCTTTCTGGGACTGTTCACAGAACCCATGGTTGGGCTCTCTGAGAACGGTGTGTCTGGTTTGAGGACAAAATGGGCGTGTGTGTGTGTGTGTCCCTTGAGTGTGTCTTTGGCTTGCTTGTGATGTTTTTTTTCAGGTTTTAAGGTGTGTGTGTGTGTGTGCGTGTGTTTTTGTGTCCCTTCGAATACGGCTTTGACTTGCTTGTGACTTTTTTTCAGGTTTTATGGTGTGTGTGTGTGTGTACGTGTGTGTCCCTTTGAATGTGACTTTGACTTGCTTGTGATGTTTGTTTTCAGGTTTTTAGGGTCTGTTGATGAATTGTGTGTGTGTGCACGTGTCTGTCCCTTCAAATGTGTCCCAAGGACTTATGCACTTGGCGATGTTGCTTTGCTTGTGATGTTTGTTTTGGGTCTTAACTTTTCATTTGCATCAATTAAACGAGTTCTGTTTGTGTTGTTTGTAGATTTCTGCCTTCATGCGTTCCAACGAATTACTTACACAGTGATCGTCCATTTCAGGTTTGTTCTGTTACCAGGATGATTTGCCGAGTCCTTACGTCTCCTGCGAAGGCATGTGCGAGTGCAACTGGGGCACTCAATTGTATGTAAGTCCGCTTGTTTTGTATCTCTATGGTAGACGTTGTGTGGTGTGATACAGGTAGGGTTGTAGTCGAGTGTGCCACACCACCAGCACCACTACACTACCGTTGTGTAGCGCCACACCACCAGCACCAGTATGGGTACCCGTGTTGGGTGTGCCACACCACGAACACCACTACCGATCTCCACCATCCTTTGAAGGAATTGATTATTTCGAACAATTGGGGTAATAACAGCAGTTCGGAATGCTCTGTGGCAACTTCTGCTGCATCGGAACCTGAATCCACCTGCTGTTTTGACTAACAAGGTGGGGGATCAGCGTTTGGGCTTACGTGTCAACTGGCCGTTTGTGGTTTGCTGTTTTTGCGGAGTTGTGCATTTCCTGTTACTTCTTTTTGTTTCATATATTTATTTGACTGATAATTGTGACTGTCACACACTGAATTGTGCCAACGTACTTTTCATGATATGTTTATTTACTGAGTTGTGACTCCCAAACATCATATTGCAACCATTGGGAGAGATGGGAGTGTGCCAGTGACTGTTAGAAGTGTGGTAACAGCTGCTGTGCTTAGACACGGTTGATTGGCAACTTCCGAAAGGGACAGCAAGTGCAGAGTGTTTTTGAACCAAACTCCTGATGAGTTGGTGAATTTCCAATGAAACAGTATCACAGTAATTCCACAGTTGTTTATTTGTGGAGTTGTGTAGAGAAGGTAATAACACACACCCACACAGAGAGAGAGAGAGAGAGAGAGAGAGAGAGAGAGAGCGCTGCATTCTGTATGGGCGTTGGTGACTGTCATGCGGTCCAGAAACACATGCAAGTAATGTGCTGCTGTAACTACACACACATGCGCACACACACAAAAACACACACACACACACACAGATCCAATCTGTGTGGGCATTGGTTACTGACCAGTCTCCATTGATCGTGGTGGTAATCCCCTAGTGCACTCATGGTGACGGTTCCAAAGGGCAAGGGTATGTCATTCAATGCAAACTGCGACAGCAACCAGTCTCTACTTTGACCCCACCTTCAAAATTTTTTGCTTTTGTTGCCAGAAACGAGAATTGCGATCATCTACAGGTTACTTCCAGCTCACGCTTGTTACCTCCTTGGCCCCCCCCCCTCAGATTCTGAAATATCTTTTCGTCAACGGAAATGAGAATTGAAAGTTCACAATTCCATTACCCTCTCCTCGGGTCTGTTCTCTCTGCGGTCACAGTCACAGTGCAGCCTTTGACCTGTGACTGTGGCCGCAGCGAGAACAAGTTTACAATTCCATTACCCGCCCCTCGGGTCTGTTCTCTCTGCGGTCACATACCAAGCAAGAGAGGCGGTCATGTCTTCCAAGATAGAATGTCATCAATGAATCAGTATGTGAATGCATTTGCTTACACAGCACGCAGATCACACTGACGAAGATCATCAATGAACTCTGCTTCATCCCAATAAAGCATGAGGTTGGTAATTTATGTTCCGGCATTAGTGCCCATATGGATATCGACCACCTGATGGCCTCGCATGAGGATTAGAGACCTCGAACCGCAAATGTTGCTTTACTTCTAACACCGGGAGGGTGTCTGACCCATGTGAAGTACCCCCCTCACCAAAATGAAAACCTCCTGTGGTCATGTACATCTGTATTGGCCCTCTGCCCTTTGAGATACACTCCATTGCATAATCATGTGCTTCACGAACAGCATTCAAAACATCGTTCACAATCCTATTGTGTAGCAGGTTCGTGCATATAGGTGTAACGTCTGCTTGAGTTCCAAGATTACTTCCTCAGCACTTCGCACAATCCAGCAACATTGTCCACCACTTTCTCGATGAACTTCATTATCCTTACTGCGCAAGGACTTGGTCACACCCTGAAGAGCATAGCTAAGTGAGCGGGAGGCCATTGTTGTACTTGCAAAAGGCTTATGAGGGGGCTGTTGTGCAAGTCTGTAGCTGAAGGTTGGTGAGGTGTTGTGCAAGGTGCAGATCGCTAAAGGTTGTTTTATTGTGGGACTCCAAAAAATCGAATGAAGGGCAGGTGGAGACTTATGTGCTTCTAGTGCAAGGTAGAGATATGGCAGGGTGTCGGTACGTCCATAGCCCCAACGTTGGTTGAAAACTGCATGGCGCTTAAGAGTTGGTCACAATCTTTGATGCTTGATTGTAGGTGGAACTATCAAGATGTAAGTTATCCGTGGACGAACGTTTGCAGCAAATAGCCATACTATGTGATGTATTCTCGAGCAGTCCTATAACAAATTGCCATTGTAGTTGCCGAAGAGGTGTGTTGGCAGCACGCGAGTACCATCTGTGCAGCTAAGAGAAATTGTCACCAATCAGAGACTCGTTATTGTGTATTGAGCTCATGGTTGCTATAAATTTGGCAATATACAGACCAATATTCGATGCTTTCATCACATCCGTGGTGTCAACACTGAGACGGTACTTGGAGCCCTCAAAGAACAGATCCCATAAGCATGTACCTTGTGTAATGGTGTAGTCCACTGTGGCTGCATGACCATCAACAATGTCTACCCATTGTGGTAATACTTGTCGACAAGGACAATTGTCAGGGTCTGTAAGAGGAATATTGCTTGTTATGCCAACTGCCACTTCTGTAAAGTTACAGTACTGGACATGCATGGGTGGCACCACTTCTGTAAAGTTACAGTACTGGACATGCATGGGTGGCACCATCTTGCCAAGGAATACTCCTTGGCCAGGGCAGACTGAATGCAATTCAGCAACCTCTGGAAGCCAACGAACTCTCCATCGCTGTGTGGTGCGAACTCCGTAATTGTGTTGTGCGAGGGACCTGATGCATGTGCATGACCTGAATGAAATTTAGGAACTGAACCTTATCCCGTGCAGGACCGCAGTATGGCTGTCCTGAAAACTGCAGAGCTCAGATTGAGACATTTGTTTGCAACCATTGCAGCAAGGGGGAGCGCCAGGCAGGGGTGGCTCAAGCGAGGGCTCGAGATATAAATTGTCATTCTGAGTTCGCTGTTTGTGTAAGCATGCAATGCGTGGTCGAACGAACAGCGTGGAATGGACCTGGAGTACTCTCAATGGTGAAGGGTCTGTCTGCATGAAATTGTGTTGAGGGGCAAATTGTAGGAGGATGTGGACTACCTCTCGAACTAATCGACCTGTTCGAGCGATGACATCACCTCATAGGCGAACATCGTCCTTGTAGAAAGCCGCTGATGAAGCCCCAAGGGTATAAGATGGTCAAGCACCGTACCCAAATCCCTTAGTGAGGGAAGGACACACGTTTAAATGATTCCGGATCAATTGAACCATCAGCATTTAAGTAACGATGAAGGTCTATGCACTCCAAGAGCCAGACGATAAAATGAAATGGTGGTTGCCTAACCATGAAGTGATAGAGATAACACGGTCTGAGTGAGTTGTTTGAGATGAATAGCGGAAATTCCAATGCTGTTGCAGACGATAGTGAGTAGAGTATGTGGTTTGCCCAACATATATGCGATGGTATGTGAATAGTAGCATAAATAACCCAAAGGGCAACCTTCCATTCCTGGCTGAACGGGGCTCTGACCAACACCTCGCAATTCTAGATCAAATTGTTCGGCCCAGACTACAGCTGCTATGTAACGGAGTCGCTTTCTACACCTACACCCCGCATCATAGAGATTATCCTTCCAATGTGCAACCCAATCAACTTTCTTACATTGTCCTCCATACGAGTGTTGCGAGGACAAGCAAGGGGAATTGCCATGGAGAGGATCATCAGTAGAACGTGTGGTTCATGCTGCGCCACTAGCACGGGAGCACCCGTTCAAGTCCCTTTCCTAATTCTCACCTTATATCGTCCACAACATATGTATGTTATTTTTTAAAAATCAGGAAATCATCCTAAAAAAGTAGAAACACGGGGTGTAGTATAAGGGCAAAGCCCACGGTTCAGGGTTTCAGGCCCATCACTCAGCACGGGGAGGCCCCCGACATCACTTGCAGGTGGCACTGGCCACGTCTCCCAGGCCATGGCTCAGTGAGTGTGCTCTGGGCAACCACCCTAGACGCCGGGCACAGCAGGAGAGAGAGAGAGAGAGAGAGAGAGAGAGAGAGAGAGAGAGACAGTTTTTTTCCATTTATTGTTACGCGTGTGAGAGAGAGAAAGAAATAGAGAGAGAGGGAGGGTGGGGCCTACCAGAGAGAGTTTTGTTCCGTTCGTTGATACGAGAGAGAGAGAGAGAGAGAGAGAGAGACTGAATGGCAAAATCAAAATTTAGGTCAAATTGCATCCCCAATCTATTTTGCAGTTGGAATAATTTTTATTTTTTTTATTTAGCGTTTTTCCTGGAATGATCACAACAAAGTAGGAGTACTCCAATTTTCAGGTTTTTTCACTCTTCTTCTGAGCGTGAAAACTCACTGAATTTGGAGTACTTCATTAGTTGGCCCAGGCATGGCCGAGTGGCAGAAATGGAAAATGTGCGAGAAAGAGACAAAAAGTGAGAGAGAGAGAGAAAGAGTTTTGTTCCATTTATTGTTACGAGTGCGAGAGAGAGAGAGAGAGAGAGAGAGAGAGAGAGGATTTTGTTCCATTTATTGTTACGAGTGCAAGAGACAGACAGAAAGTGAGAGAGAAAGACAAGAGAGAGAGAGAGAGAGGAGGCTGAGTGGCAAGATTTAAATATAGGTCAACTTGCGGCCCTGATCTATTTCACAGTTGGAATGATTTTTATAAATTTATTTAGCTTTCTTCCCGGAAAGATCACAACAAAATCTACGAGTACTCCAATCTTCAGTTCTTTTCACGCATTCTTCTGAGCGTGAAAACTTCGCTAATTTGGAGTACTTTTTCAGTTGTCCCCACATGGCTGAGTGGGAAAAGTGGAAAATGTACCAAATCGGCGCGACGATTATTTCGCAGTGTAAATGATTTTTTAAACATGTTCTAATATTCTTCCTGGAAAGAACACGACCTCATCTATGGATTCTCAAAATTTCGGATTTCTCTCCAGATTCCTCCGAGCACAGAAAATCTCCGAAGTTGCCTCTTGCAAAATGCCTGGCGCAACCTCCCTGTTTTGAGAAGGCGGACCTCAACGGCTGGGCCTGAGGGCCCTTTTGCAGTTCACATGTCCTCGCTTCTTTTTGGAGTCCGCTTCCACTGGTCCAACGCCCCTACTTTGTGGGGTCCGCTTTCACCCGAGGACCGGTCCCCGATCTACCAGAGATCTCAATTTTAACGGGGACCAATCCCCCAATTTTTTTTGCCCCCCTAAAAAACCACTGCGTCCAGGTCGCCCGCCGCCAAAAATGCAACACCTTGACACAGACGCCGAAGCCGACTATACCGCAACCTTAGGGCTGCGAACATGAGGCGGGTGTGGTGGACGCATGTTTTCAGTGGGGAAATCAAATGAGAAATTCTTGGTCAAGGGGAATTTCATTCGATAGCCGCCCCCCTCAATATCCTTCCCAGTCCAATCTCAGGTTCGCTCCTACTGAATGCTAATCAAGAGTGATAGCTTTCACATCCCCTATAGTGCACTTATGGTGACGGTTCCAAAGGGCCAGGGTATGTCATTCAATGCAAACTGCTACAGCAAACAGTCTCTACCTCAACCCCACCTTTTGACGCTCCGACCCTGCCCCGAGCCAGCCTTTTATTTTCTTTTGTCGCCAGAAACCAGAATTGCGACCATCCAAGTTTAGATTCCAGCTCACTCCTGTTGCCTCCTTGGCCCCCCCCTCAGATTCCATGCAAACTGCAACAGCAACCAGTCTAGACCCACCTTGAAACTTTCTTTTCTTTTGTCGCCAGAAGCAAAAATTGCAATCATCCAAGTCAGATTCCAGCACACGCATGCTCCCTCCTTGGCACCCCCCTCAGATTCTCAAAAAGGTTTTCGTCAACCGAAATGAAAATTGAAAGTTCACAATCCCATTACCCTCCCCTCCGGTCTGTTCTCTCTGCATTCACAGTCACAGGTCAAAGGCTGCACTCTTGAGGGCAAAGACAATGCTGAGCAAGATTTGTTGTGTCTTTTCCTTGGGGCAAAAATCCTGGTTAGGCAGGGCAAAGACAATACTGCGCAAGATTTGTCGTGTCTTTTCCTTGGGGCAAAAATCCTGGTTAGGGTTGATGGCACACTTCGCATTGGCGTATTTGATAAGGCCGGGACCTGGATGTTCCCTATCTTACATTATCCCAGTACTTCCTCCAACACTCCGGCTCATCAGCCTGCATCTGTGCTTACGAGACAACCAAGGAGTTTCAAACATGTATGTATCAATGCCACCGACTTCAAAGCGCCAGTGACTTCCCTGACAGGACGTATGGTTGTCAAAGACCATCCTCCAAGTGTCCTGGCTAGAGGCTGGACTATATATGTGCGTGGCCGGCAGCATCGGCTACCAACTGAAGTCACACGACTTTTGAACTGGTTTTGCCGCATGATTCGTTGGACAATTGCTCACCCACTTTGGAAAGCTGATTCTATGTGCAACTCTTCCACCCAACCGCACATGAGAGACCACCACCAAGTGCATGACACCATGTTAATCGCAACCAGCATCAGCCCTCCGCACAATCAAATGCAGATAGGCCGCCCTCCCGTGGTATCCCCGCTGAAATGACAGATGGTAATGTTGAGACGCCAACTCAGCCAGTGACCTTGCCAGCCGCATTAAACAATATGAACGTTACTGAAGTGGTTGTAAGGGATAAAGACCAGCATCCTACCAATCCGATGACGATGGTTGTTGATGCTGCTGCTGAAGGTATACCTCCTTCACCACCACTGCTGCCACTACCGCCTCCGCCATTACCCCCACCACCATCACCCCCCCCCCCCCCCCCCCCCCCCCCCCCCCCCCCCCCCCCCCCCCCCCCCCCCCCCCCCCCCCACCATCACTGCCATCATCATCAGCACCATCATCACCGACACCCCGGTCGATGTCCTCTGTTGCAGCGTCCTCTTTGTCATCAACATCTTCTTCTTCCTCCTCTTCCCCTACTTCCTTTACTTCCTCATCATTAACCTCACCATCAATGCATTCATGGTTAAATTGACCGTCACAAAGGCCCTGTCGGCCGAGGTATCCACTGTGAGATCGATCGTTACGGATGTCTCTTCAGCGGCATTCATGGTTAAATTGACCGTCACAAAGGCCCTGTCGGCCGAGGTATCCACTGTGAGATCGATCGTTACGGATGTCTCTTCAGCGGAGACGTTCCCAGTCTCCACATTAGCCTCCAAGACAACGACCTCGTTTGTTGTTGAATGACATGATCATTGTGGCAAAATACAAAAAGAATTTATCTTTTCTAAAGGCCATAAAAAAAATATTGCATCAGATATTCAAATAGAACCTTAGTATTAAGATTATTGATAGTAATCAAATTATTGCCCATGTAACAGAACCGATTGATTTTAAAGCAGAATTAACAATTGAAAAAAGCACGGGCTTTCGATTTTTTCTATAATAAAAAGAATAATTTGTAGTAAATGAAATACAATAATCAATTTTTAATGTTTTTTTTTAAACTGATTCAAAAAACTTACATTACATTATTATGGACATATAATCCTAAAGTGTGAAATTCCAAGAATAAACTAGCCCAATGAGATATAATAGCTTCTTTATGTTCAAGCAGTCGAGGTAAAACATTCTCTTTATTTTCTTCTGGATTATAATCGCGTTTAAAGAAAATAGCTCCATGAGAAGAAAATCATATGTAAAACACAGACCGCGTTGGCGGAGATTTCACAACGGCCTGCGGAGTAATGGAAGTCTCCAAAGTTGACTTGCATTTAACTAAAATGAGCTTAACTCGCTGCGAAAACTGAAGCTCGTCGTGAAAGGGGATCACTGGGAATAGCCAACCCTTGGTTGAACCCCGACCGTGTCTCTGATGCGCAGGTGAACGGAATACTTGTGAACGTGAGATGCTGGTGGGATACTTGCCCGGACGTGTTTTCGCAGGGGTTAGATATCTGTTCAGATGACATGCTCGTAATCGTACGGAACAACTTCGTTGCTTTTAGTATACACTCGCGAGGGGAATAGTGCACATCGAGTTTGATGCCCGCAATATGGCGATGGTTTCTTCAATGTTGCAGGCTTACAAGTGCAATAGACACAAGGTGCAACTACTGGCCACCCTGAGCTCAAGTGAGGCTGATCAACTTCCTATTCCCATATTTGGTCCACCCAATTCTCACCCACCTGGTGTGAACATAGAAGTTATGATTATGGCATTTATGGGTAGGCGACTGCAATTTCAGCCTGCTCCGCAAAACCGCATGCCAAGCAAGAATTCAAATATTCGGGCATATATCTTATATTGTCCAGGTCATTTCAATGCTCTTACGTTTGCGGATAATTCATGGACCCTATGGGACAATGGTGGTAGGGTGCACACAGTGGGAAATATTAACTCTTTCTATCACCAAATGCGGGAGGATGACTTAGTCTGGCTCGTCCATCAGGAACGGTATGTCAATGAGCACGTGCAAGCACTGCACCCCCCCGGCAGAGCAATCAGACTGATTCTACCACGGAAAATAAGGACGGTTGTGCCCTCCCGTTGTGTCGTTGCATAGGTGCAGTTCGGTTGGCATGTACACGACATAGCGTCTGCTCCGAACACTATGAAGGGTTGACCGCTGCCAGCCT
Source organism: Chara braunii (assembly GCA_003427395.1). Classification (NCBI taxonomy): domain Eukaryota; kingdom Viridiplantae; phylum Streptophyta; class Charophyceae; order Charales; family Characeae; genus Chara; species Chara braunii. The sequence goes on from BFEA01000222.1 coordinate 2,126,241, forward strand.
CTCACACGAAACTTGTGATCCCCTGTCCTGTGCTCATCCCCCCCCCCCCCCCCTTGATTGCCCAACATGCCGGTGTGGCCTTGATCTGCCGTACTTAAATAACTGTGCACGGCAGCCTTCCATACTAATGACATGTCAGCAACATGCCATGTGTTGTCAATGCTTCTAGGAAGCTGTCATAGAAAGTATATGTCTTTACTGTGTGGACTATCCCCGGTGCCATCAACCTCCACATCCTCTCCTAGCATGCCCCACATGCGTTGTTGGTCACACACCTACGACAACTTCTGACGGATCTCCCTCTTTCTTGCCAGATGAAGGAGAGATACAGCAGTCCGAGGAGGAAAATAGACTTCAATATGAACCACCGGCAGAGCGATGTGCTCATAGTTTATCACCACCAAGGCGAGCTGTAGTGGACCAATCCTGCAGCAGCTGAACGCCCTTGCTTTGAACCAATCCTAAAGGTCGTCGTCTGCCCATAGAGGAGTAAATACTGAGGAAGCCCAAGAAAGATGCTCCATGCCGCTTTGTGAAGATTTGCTGGAGATTTAACTAGCATGTGGTTAGCATTACTTGTGCCGTGAGGATTACGAAGGGATAGTCCATGCGAGTTTTTGCTTCCATACGTACTATGACAGTCAGTACTGTACTCATGTACGACACCCCAACATGTCATGTCCAATTTGTAGACAGGGGCTGGAACGGCAATGCCTCTATAACTGCGGTCGACATGCCTCTATGTTCCTAGCATGTAGGAGCCACGTAGGCTGTGACATCTGTCTACGCCGTGCCATTCCATTCGACGCAGCAACTGTGATTGTGAAAATTGGATGCAGTGCTTCCATAGCCCACACCCAAAGTGGTTCTGTCCGGTCTGTAGGGGTGGCCACTGGCCATAGTTTTTTTTTCTCCTTTTTTTTGTGCAACTCAGTGCCATGCCAGAGCAGTCTGTTTCACTGGTGATTATTTAGAATTTTGCGAAGCTCGTCATACACCTCTCCCCTACTCTTTGCACGTCATATTCTATCCTTCCCTTCACATATTTCTTTCCTTCCCTTTGCCCCTACTTCCCCTGCCCCATACTCCTATAGAACTCCGCCTTCTATCCCTTTTCCTCCATCCTCCCCTCCACTCCCTTTGTGCTACTAACAAATACATACGAATGAAACATAAACAACTGCGCTAGCGCCTAGCGCCTGCAGACGGCAGGGCCCGTCAGCCAGGATACGCGCAAACCAGGGGAAGGGGAAGGCACCTCGGCTTCCCAATTCCCTGGGACTTTAGCATCGCCGTCCCTGGAGACATCATCCGGGCTGCTAACTCCACGTGGCAAGCGAGCGATGTAGTGAAGCCGGCGCGACAAACGAAAGGAGTACTCGGCGACATACCATACATCAACAACGGTGTAGAAAACGGCGAGGAGGGAAGGGTGGATGGAGATGGTGAGTATGGGTGAGCTGAAGATAGGAGCTGCCGAGTGGTTCAGCACTGCCCAAGTGAGTGGCGCGCGGCTAAGCCAGATTGTGGCGATGCTGTGAACGGCTGTGACTGAGAGGATGGAGCCGTCAATGTCGTGGATTCGGAGTGTCCAACAATGTATGCTGGAGATTATATGGGGGTTGGAGGAGGGGTCGTCCCCCCATCTAGAAGCATTTATAGATCGGCCACGATTGCATGCTCTGATGCGGCGCTGCCATGCGGAGGGGCAAGGTCTTTGCGGCGCGTTGGAGGAGCGATTTTTCGAGGACGACGACGATATCGCGGATGGTCATCATGACAACAATGCCATCGCTGATGATGCCACACAGACTGCTAGTGACGACGACGATAATCATCTTATCTGCATCGGGGAAATCTGCAACAACAACAACAACAAGAACAACAACAACTACAAACTGACGGTGTCTGTGGGGCAGGCCGCAAACATCAACAATAAAAACTACACTGTGCGCGACGATGGAATGGGAAGAGGGATCCTGAGATTGTGCGCGCTTAGGAGAGTTAACGATTACAACAACAACAATGATGACGACAATACAGCTGGTGGCAACAAAAATAACGACAACAAAGGTGACAGAGTCGACACTGGCGGAGTGGTAAATGGTATTGGGCAGTTCCTTTTCCCTCTCCCCTGCCCTCCCCTCTTGTTTTCCTTCCTGTGTTCTTTGCAGATTGCTCGGGGGCAGGGGCGAGAGGGTTGGATGACTGGAATGCTGTGTAAAAAGGAAGATTGTGTGGGGGCGTAGGGAGAGGGATGGTGGCGCGTAGGGGTGGGATAGTGAGGGCTGGATAACTGGGTTGCATGGTGCTTTGAGGATCGTCCTCGGGGCTGCTGTGTGAATGATTGGTGCCCCGCCACGTGGGGATTGCCATCTCATTTTCTTCATTTCTTCCTGCTTGAGCATGCCTCTTAACAGGCTGTCCGAGGGGAACATAATTTTTGATACAAACAAAGTTTTGCCACGTGGCAGCGTAGGAGGTGCAGTGGTGCTATGCATTAGGGTAGCCTATGTGTTTTGCTAGTGTTCTGCTACGTGGGTGTTTTTTTTCTACGAATTCTGGCAATGACGCCTCCCCGTCTGAGTGGTTTTGTAGATCATCAGGATTCTGGGGGCGTATGGAGTGGGTAACTTTACATAAGAAAGTCTAATGGTGGAATTGCACCTGGTTCAAGGTCTTGCTTCAATTAACTTTTATCACTCTATTCTCTGATTGCCTCTTCCCCTCATGGTGCTGCAAGAGTTTTTTTAGATTATGATGAGCGTTTCTGAATAGGGATATGACTTTAGAATGTGATGGGCAGTTAATCCCCTTAGTTGAGGGCAATCAATGCTGCTCATTAGGCTAAAAGAGCGTGCCTACGTGTCGGTTCATTACCACCCAGGCTTATAGTACGAGGGACAGGTGGCATGTTTATATGAACTATGGTTGTTCACAGGGACGCTGGATCCACTTTCCAGCAGGTGTTGCTCCCCACAAATCGGTGGAGCCTCCCCGAGCATGCTAGCGGTGTCTGCTCTTATCAGCACCCCTAACATTTACTCGGGTTGTTTCAAAAAAAAAAAAAACCAAAAAAAAAAAAAACAAAAAAAAACAAATACATACGAACGAGCATCATTAAGAGAACAAACGATATGAAGATCAGAAGTGAAATGGACGGAATTATGAAGATCAAGGACAGACACAAAAACTGTAAAGTCGAAGATCTGAAGTGAAATGAAGAGGAGTATGAGCTTTGAAGAGAAACACACATTAGCATACCTTCCCTTTTACTCTTGCCTCCTGAAATAACGTGCAAGTGGGCCGTGAAGGCACATGGGGATGTGGGCAGCTGTTGCGCAACCACAATCAATGTGGGCAGCCTTGTGCGTATGAGGCACAGTAAAAGGGGAGCTCCAAAAACAATGGGAGGGGTGTCCCAAGGACAACCAAAAAACTGTCTAATTATAAAATTGCTTTAATATGTTGGACATATCAAATGCTCCCGTTGTCTGCAATAGGACAAAAACTGCTTCGATTCTAAATCTATTCATCTGGGTGGAATTGGGGCTAGAATCTGTAACACACGTATAGACACATGCACACACACACGCGCATAGATATGGATACGCACACTCATAAGTACACGTATACACGTATAAGGCACTGGAAAACCCCTTTCCCTCCCTCTTAGAATCTGTGGTGGAGGAGAAGCTTACTCCATTTCAAGTACCTTCCATCGTTTGTCTCCCTCTCTCCATCCTCTCCTGTCCATCCATTCTTGTTGGCGTCCTCGCCCCTTCCCTGTCCCCCGCCTCCATTCTCCGTCCTCCTCCCACCTTTGTCATTATCATCATGCCTCCTCCGTCCTCCTCATACCTGGTTGTCGGTTGTCATGGTTCATCTTCCTCCTTCCCAGTCCTCATTTGGGTCACTGCGGTTGTTGCCTTGTCCCCTCTTGCACTTCTCCTTCCCCCACCCATCCACGTCATCCTCGCTGTTCCACGCTCACACATCAAATTTCCCTTACACATCAACGTCCCTCCCCGTCTCGATGACCCTCATATTCATTGTCATCCCTTTTTCCACATCATCATTTCTGCCCTTGCTCGTCATCCTCCCTTCTGCATTGCCTTCCAGGTCAGCCTCGTATTCAGCGCCATCCCCCTTCCAAGTCATCCTTTTTGCCCATCCTTATCATCCTCCATCCCCTTCCATGTCACCCTCATATTCGTTGCCAGAAAACCCAAGTCATCCTACCTCCCCTTCCACCCTTCCACACCATCCTGTCCTCTCTTTGTGTTATTCTCTTGTCCATCCATTCTTGTTGGCGTCCTAGTCCCTTCCCTGTCCCTCGTCTCCATTCTCCATTCTCCTCCGGCCTTTGTCATTATCGTCATGCCTCCTCCGTGCTCCTCATACCTGCTTGTCGGTTGTCATTGGTCATCTTATTTTGGTCATCTTCCTCCTTCACAGTCCTCATCTGGGTCGCTGTGGTCCTCCCTGTTACCTTGTCCCCTTTTCCACCTCTCCACACCCCCATCCCCCCACCTATCCACGTCATCTTTGCTGTTTCACACTCACACATCAAAATTTCCCTTACGCATCAATGTCGCTCCCTGTCCCGATGACCCTCATATTCATTGTCATCCCTTCTTCCACGTCATCATTTCTGCCCTTGCATTTCATCCTCCCTCCTCCCTTCCAGGTCAGCCTCGTATTCAACACCATCCCCCCTTCCAAGTCATCCTGCCTCCCCTTCCACCCTTCCACACCATCGTGTCCTCTCTTCGTGTTATTCTCCCTTTTCTCCCTTCCATGCCGACTTTCATGTCATCCTCCCTCCCCTTCCATCCGACCTTGTTTCTTTGTCCCCGTTGCCTTCTATCATCGTCGCCATGACCTACCTGCGTTTGCTTGTCTCATTATCCCCTTGGGCCTCTCGAGTACGAGTGGTTGAACTCAACAACACACTCCATCGCCCCTATTGGTTTGCATCCTGTATGAGACCTTCGACTGTTCTCATCTCCTCCCCGCTTCTATCTTCTCCCTCTTCCCTTCCTGCCTCTCACACTACAGTGTTCTCCACCCTACTCCTTACAAGTTCCATCTCCTCCTACCGTTTGCTCTCCTATGCTGTCATGTCCTACATGTTGCTATGTTCTTCCCGCTGTTGTTAACTCCAACATCCCACCATATCCTCCTGTCGTCGTCTCCAACCTCCAGCCATATTGTTGCTGCCCCGATCTCTGCCATGTTCTTGGTGCCGCCATCTTTACCTTGCCATTCTCACTTGCCCGCCATCATCCCGTTTGTGACATCTCATCCCACATGTCCAGCCTGAGGCTATTTCTTTGATGCCATATCCTCAGTGCCTCTCACCTCGACCCTGCTTTGTTACCATGTTGTCGTTGCTAGCTGGCCTGATGAGCCCCCGACTTTCTCTTTTTTTGCTCATTCACCTGCCTCATCATTTGATACTGTGTGCCGGTGTCGCGCCCCAACCGGTTTCAGGGCCTGGTTCGATGTCCCTCCCCGGGCCGAGTCAGGGTGGACTGGCAGACTGTCAGTGCCTCCCACAGTCGAGTAGTCAGGGTTATCCCTCCTGCCAGCGGTGACACGGCTTAGAGTGAGGCGTTCGGTTTTATCGCCTGCACCTGACTCCGTATAAAGGTCAGACTCAAGGTCACCGGAGTCCCTATTATCCAGGAGTCCTTCAGATTGCCTTGAGTGTAACCTGTATGACATGAAGAGGAAAATAACATAACATCACATGCATTACAGAATCATGCATCATAACGCAAATAACCCTAATGAAGAGGAAGACCAGAAACCAGACTCTGCAAGAGCATGACTAAAGACACGAGACTGAAGAGTNGACTCTGCAAGAGCATGACTAAAGACACGAGACTGAAGAGTAGTACATAGAGAATGCAGGAAGCAGCCATAGGAGGGGCTGCAGTCACTGATAAATCATAATAATGTCATAAGACATCTCAGTGACTAAAAGATACGAGCCTCAATCATTGACGACGAGTGCTACCCCCTCATGAGTGGGCTCGTCTGTCTGGGATTTCGTATCTTGTACACACTGGTCCTCCTCATCATTGAGAACCTAAGTGGCTATCGACTCCTGGACCACATAGCTGATGTCAAAAGATGCCGCAGGATCGATCTTGCTGATATATGCCATACATCTCGCCATCTCCTCGTCCGCTACACTCCGGAGATAGAACTTTTCGACGAGGGAAATATTGCCAGTGGCACCAATCAAGATCTCAATCCGTCCCTTGCCGTAGATGTAATCATAAGAAACCTCCAGAAAACGGTCTCCAT
>BFEA01000222.1:2133183-2149845 GCA_003427395.1 Chara braunii
TCCATAGAGTGGCTTCCGAAAGGCCTGTATAACGAAATCTGCTCCCACCAAATGACTGTAGCCATCCCCAAGATATGAGACTGGTCCCTTCCCCCTTGAAGGGCCGACTACCTCCTCTGACTTGGGTCCTCCTGACATGTAATGCCTGGATCAATCACCCTCAAGCAAGTATCGTGCCAAGAGATAAGCAACCCGTCGTAGGGCTGCCTTCAGCCTGCGTCTCACTCCGGTGACCAATGTCATAAGATGCCTTGGATCTGCTCCAACTCAAGCGTACTCAATCCCTGTGAGTATCCCAGTCGAAATAGTCCCCCAAGTTAATGTTGCTCACGCAACAAGGCTCTTGGTCTAACTTATCTGTCTCTGACCTCTATAAACAAGTGGTAATAGGTATCCCGGATCTGGCTACCTCGCTTCTTATTCTCCTATCCTGACGCCTCTTTTCCTTGCTGCCACCTCTGCTCAGCGGTTTTGGATTACAGCCATCAAAGTCGAAGAGAGCACCACCTGGTGCAAAGGGGACCTGGGGAAACACCACATGTAACCAGTGCTCCCTCCAGTAACTCTCCCTGCGGAGGATATAGTCAACAATCCGGTCATAGGTGGCTCCCTTTATTCCCTGCCCAACATCTCTCACGTGATAAGTGATCACCAAGTTGAACGTGTATTTCGATGTGGGAGACTCATTGGCCGTAATGATGAAACTCTGATGTCCAATGTGTCGGTAACAGAACTTCTCAACTAGCTTACCCCATGTAGGGGTTGTCTCATGTTGAGGAGCCAGCTTGACCAAACTGCAAAGTAAGGTAGAATGCTCCTGACAAACGATTACACCAAGCAATGGTGTCCTGGTGATAAAGGGGGATATCAACAACTCAGGAAAATAATCTAACTCGATGGGATCAGAGAGGACAGCGCCTCAATAGACTCTCTAGCCAAACTGATGGCAACCGACCCAATATAGGGGCCCGCCTGAATGGGCCCGACTGAACAGCAATCAACTCAGTATAGGGGCCCGCCTGAATGGGCCCGGCTGAACAGCAACAACTCAATATAGGGGCCCGCCTGAATGGGCCCGGCTAAACAACAACAACTCGATATAGGAGCCCGCCCGAATGGGCCCGGCTGAACAACAACAACTCGATATAGGGGTCCACCTGAATGGGCCCGGCGGATCAGCAACAACTCGATATAGGGGCCCACCTGAATGGGCCCGGCTGAACAGCAACTCGACAGCTCAGCAACTCATCATAGCATCGTCATATGAGTGTCTCTGCAGCGAGTGGATTAGAATAAGTGGACTGAACTGCCAGTATCGTCAGTGTAGAGGACTGATCAACAAGGTGTTATCTATGGAGAGGCCAGTTGCAAAATATTGCGTATGCAAACTGGACTGCGCAGATACCATATATGCAGGAAAAATACCGTCTACACAGGGACTGATTGTCCATGCAAAGAATGATCGGCAAGAAATCAAATCAGTGGGAGTTGGGGCTAGTCATATCATCAGAGACATCCAGTCATGTCCCCAAGACTAATCATACTAGCAGGGCGTGCGCCCCCAACCATCATACCGGCGGGACGTGCGTTCTAGAGTTATCAGAACGTCAGAGCGCACACTCACATAGCCTACCCGAGCCTGGGCGCACTCATGTAACGATATCGAGCGTGGGCGAGCATGGACACACACTCAAATGGCAACACTAAGCTTGGGCGCACATGGGCGCGCACTCAAATAACAGTTCCAAGCATGGGCGAGCAGGGGCGCATACTGAAATGACACTTTTGGGCAAGGGGCGCGCATGGGCGCACACAAAAACAACAATGCCGATCATGGGCGCGCATGGGCGCTCACTTAAATAACATTATCTAACTTGGGTGCGCATGGGCGCGAACTCAAATAGCAATACCAAGCTTGTGCGAGCATGGGCGCGCACTCTAATAGCAATACCAAGCTTGGGCGCGCATGGGCGTGTGCTCAAATAGCAGTACTGAGACCGGGCGCGCACTTCAAACAGCGAAACTGAGATTGGGCGCGCACTCAAACAGCCAAATTGAGACTGGGCGCGCACTCAAATAGCCAAACTGAGACTGGGCGCGCACTCAAACAGCCAAACTGAGACTGGGCGCGCACTCAAACAGCCACTCAACTGAGACTGGGTGCGCACTTAAACAACCACTCAACTGAGACTGGGTGCACACTCAAATAACAAAGACTGGGCGCGCACTCAAACAGCCAATTTGAGACTGGGCGCGCACTCAAATAGCCAAACTGAGACTGGGCGTGCACTCAAATAGCCAAACTGTGACTGGGCGCGCACTCAAACAACCATATTGAGACGGGGCGCGCACTCAAATAGCCAAACTGAGACTGGGCGCGCACTCAAATAGTAATACTGAGACCGGGCACGCACTCAGACAACTTGCCGGAGCCAAGGACGATGGTGTACTACAGGTTCAAGTACGAGCAGCGCTATGGCGCTCCGCCTCCGCGCTTCGAGCCGCCCCCTCGATCATATCCTTCGTCATATCCTCCTCCTTCCTCCGCTCAACCGCATCCTTGCCAACTCACCGTCCTGCCTCAGCCGCCTCTCCTTGCGCCGCAACCACTACCATGTGTGCCGGATCTGCTCGTCGTCCATCAGGCTGCGCTGCCCGACCATCGCTCGTGTATCACGCTTGTGCTGTTTTTCATCTGTCAGCTTGAGTTATGCGGCCTCATATGCTATCTGGTATATAGAGGCGTCATATAAAACATACCTCAATCATCACAGTGCTCGCCCACTAGGGCTCGAGTGCTCGCTCAATAGGGCATGAACCTCTGGTCCAAGCCACCATCAAAATCAAAGAAGGATTAGTCTTATCAAGCTCGCGTGGTGCAGTCACCGCACGCAAATATCATGATCGCTCATGCATCCCAATCATACTACCAATCCCGTTTTCTTGCACTATTAAATCAGTCTCAATCTTAGGTCAAACCCTATCGTTAGGTCTGGCCTAGCAGTCCAAGTCTCAGTCCTGGTCTGCTCATCTCAACCTCATCGGATCAGTCCGTCACATCAGCACAACATAATCCTCATCATTATCTCAATTACAGTCCAGCCACGGGTGGATATGAGACTAATCATCGAACTCAGGATCATTTGGGTCATCTTGACCAAAGGCCGCCTCATAAGGGGGAAACATACCAAACCCCTTTCTCTTTGTCTGCTGGCTCTGTGCCATTCACTGTCGGGTCATACCAAACCCCGTTGTCTTCGTCTGGCTGATGGGTACCTGCAAATCAGAGATCAAGTCATGCCAAAAAGAAATACGAGAAAAGGACCTCCCCTAAAGACCCTTGCCAACTCCCCTTCCTGACTCACTCTCAGAGTCTTACCTTTCGGCCTTCTGAGAGTGCCCCCGCTCGCCCTGGTGGGCTCCTCCGCTGACCCAACCCGGCAAGCAAAGCAAAGTCAGTCCTGATTCCCAGTCATGGCGGTCCGACCACCCTCCGAGCCCTTGCTCGGAACAACTCACGGGGAGCCGCATACCCCTTCATGAAGCCCTCACTCCGATGAGTGCAGACCAATGGATCAGAAGCTCATTAGTCGACATCAGAGCTTCTGTTTACTCGCTTGACTTCTTGACTAACGTCCGACTCTTTGCAACTGTGCGGGGAGCCAGCCAACACCCGACCAGACCCGGCTGGTGAGTCAAAGCGAGTCCACAATTAAGCTTTGCAACAGTGGGCTAGGAGGCCATAATGACCCTGTTGCCAGCTGGGCAATGGATACCTGGCTTGGCCCGATGCCAAGGGAATGCCCCTGGAGACACGGCTCCCTAGAGACACCCCGATCAGAGTGATAGTAGGAGTCTACCACCTTGATCAGCCAAATGTCGGATTTAGATCGGGAGAGGTTCATGATGCCTCCTTCCTTTCCAGCAGGTGGACCAGGAACGGCTAACCACCCGAGGGTTCGAGGCTATCAGCCACTATGGCTCGGACGCCCCGCCAACCCAGCTAGCCTTTGAACCTGTGAGAACCTGCTTCAGGGAATCATCAGGAGGCGCAATTGAAACTCTCTACCTCTTCATGAAGGATATAAGTGCTGACACCGAAGGGGATGCCACTGTGGTTAGACTCTCGCTGGTGAACCGTTGCGAGAACCCGGCGGCTGCAGTGGGAACACTCCTTCCATTATGAAGAATGCAGCAAACCCCAAACCGCTGCGATGCTGAGTGTTCTTCGCCCCGACCACAAGATTGGACAGATCATTCCATCGATTATGACACATGGCTGACTACCTATCCCTTTAGAGTTCGGCAATGCCTAACCGCGAAGGCCTATCTGGAGAGGAACCCCATCCTGACGATGCTGAGTCCCTTGCCACTGGAACACTTCACTAGGTTAAGTACCACCCTCTTTCAGGGATAACCAATCAACTTGTGTCAGATGATGCTAGACAATCCTCCTTACGTTATCGTACTAGAAGGTTACCCCATCAATTGAGCGCCGACTTATGAGAGGAAGAAAACATACTTTCACATTATCCCACAGCCATTCATTCCACAATGCCATGCAGATCAATAAAATACAATAAGAGGCAAGAACTGAAATCCCAAGAACTGGCTCCCAATCCCCCAGGCATATCCCATGACTGACACGTGACAAGCCAGATACAATGCAATGAATTGAAATTTAAAAATTTAACTTACATTCATACAAAACTGGGGCTAATCTGGGCCCGACAGACACATGAGTCCACCATTGAGCCGAACCATCATAGGCTGCTTGTATCCAACTCCGGCATCCGAAATCATACCATAATCATAGCAGGCCGACTATCGATTGCAGCTGGCGGCATACGGGCCGCGTCCCAGCGTATAATCATCATCTATAGCTGGCGGCTCACTGGCCACGTCCCAGCACATAATCATCATCAATAGCTGGCGGCACACTGTCCACGTCCCAGCACATCATCATCCATAACTGGCGGCTCACTGGCCACGTCCCAGCACATAATCATCATCAGTATTTGGCGGCATCACTGACCACGTCCCAGCACATAATCATTATCAGTAGCTGGCGGCAACACTGTCCACGTCCCAGCATATAATCATCATCTGTAGTTGGCGACAACATTGTCCACGTCCCAACATATAATCATCATCTGTAGCAGGCGGTAACACTGTCCACGTCCCAGCATATAATCATCATCTGTAGCTGGCGGCAACACTGTCCACGTCCCATCATATAATCATCATCTGAAGCTGGCGGCACACTGGCCACATCCCAACATATAATCATCGTCTGAAGCTGGCGGCACACTGACCACATCCCAGCATATAATCATCGTCTGAAGCTGACGGCACACTGACCTCGTCCCATCACATAATGATCCCGCGGTTGGCGGCACACTGATCACGTCCCAACCAATGTTGAGGGCACACTGACAACGACCCAGCATGTCCAGGCTGATGCTTGACGGCTCTCGGACCTCGCCTCATCATTCTGCCCGAACTCGGAATCAAATCTGCATCTCTGAGTATGAATTTTCGGAGCCGTGAGCCGTATACTATACCATGGGATTTCGTTCCATCCATCTTTGCTAACTCATAGGCCTTGCCTTCAACCTCTCTGATAATCCTGAAAGGTCCCATCCACTTGGCCTCCAATCTCTTGGTCCACTACGTCTCGAGAGATCTATCATGCAGAAGTACAATATCCCCGACCTGAAGTCGTTCCTTCTTGATGTACCTCTTGCTGTTCCATCGTGTCTGATCAGATAACTTGCTGCCTGACATCCTCTTTGTGGCCTCAACTATCGCTTCATCCACTTCCTGGATCTGCCTGATCCTCAGTCTCAACAACTCCTTTGTGGAGGATGACTTTCTGTGTGCCTAATGGGTCCATGTCTCAACCAAGTTCTCCATGGGAGAAGTAGCATACCGGCCGTACCAGAGTGTCACAGGTGCATAACCTTTAGTCCGTTTGACAGTCACATTGTCAGCATAAACAACCGCTCTCAAGAAGGGTGACCAGCTTCTGGAATCACCTCGGCACCATTTTGATATAGCATCTTTTAGAGTCATGTGACCTCTTTCCACTGGTGCATTAGCCTGAGGATGATATGGTGTCACAAACCCGACCTTGACTCCAAGTCTGAACATGAGCTTTTTGACCATCTCGTTCTTGAATTCCGACCTCTGATCAGCCACAAACTCACGTATGAAGGGGTACCTTAGGTAGATTTCCTCGATCCAATCTGCCACTGCTTTTGCGGTTTTCTTACGGATGGTTTTTGCTTCAACATAACTAGACATATTCTCTCTCATATTTAGTATATATTTCATTCCATCCTTACCAGGTGACATAGTAATTAGATCAAGGTGAACAGTACTACCAGACTCAACAAGAACAGTGGGGTATAAGGGTTCAATAAGTCTCATAGATGATCTTTTCTGACAAGCTTCACATGACTTACAATATCTCATAACCATATCCCTCAGACCATCCCAGTGATATAGTCGGGATACTTTATGCATCAACACCCCTATGACCCCCTGCTAGGCCTTCATGTAGTGCGGCGATCACCTCTAGTTGTCTTTCCCTACCACACACCACTCTCAGCGGCGGTAGTCCTTCCTTATCATCCACAGAAATGTGACCCCTACGTAGTCTAAAGGTCATTTTTGTCCTCTCATGGTAGAACTCGTTCACGTGATTGTTGCTCATCACCATACCGATCCTCTTATACTCTCCATCATATTCTTTCTTTCTAAACCTTCCCTCATCATCCTTACTCTATTCTAAATCTTCTGACCCATCCTCTATCTCATTCAATCGACGCTCAACCATTTTTGAGCTCTCAGCCAGCTCACGAGCTGCAACAGCGGCCTGTTCTACCATTCCATACCACCCTTCTTCCTCATCCTCTTGAATCAAGAGGTAGTGGAGGTAGGGATTTTCCTTTTCACCCCAGCAGTCTTCTCTACTGGTTGCCATGGCTGAGGCCGTATAACAATTGGGAGCAGGAGGTAGCCTTCATCATCATCCCCCATAAGGAATTCGTCAACGAAGGGTGCATCCTCAAGAGATTCATCATCTATCGATCCCCATTCCACGCGGCAGCTCGATTCTTATCAGTAGGTACCTTTTCTAATACAAAATCATACGTCCATATATGAGTTATCCACCTACTGACCGTAACATTTACTTGCTGATGTCTCTTAACAACCCCAATTACTGTCGTGAAATCCGTTCTTAGGATGAATCTTCGCCCCATAATGTAGTGTCTTAACACCCTGAGACAGTGCAGGACTGCCAGAAGCTCCTTCCTGAACTGAATATAGCCTCTCTCAACCGAATTAAGGGTGCGACTCTCAAACCTAAGTGACCCTTCTTTTCTATTTATCTTTTTGCACAAACACTCCCCCTAAAGCTATGAGGCCACCGTCAACCTCGATGATGAAAGGTCTTCCCTTTTCATCGTCAAAGTGAGGTACTCCTAGTACGACTCCACCATCTCTTAGGTTATCTTGAAGTGCTCGTGCTGCTGTCTCTCTTTGATCAGACCACTCAAGTTTAGCTCCTTGTCGCACCATCACTCTAAGGGGTTCCGCCATCCTAGAAAACCCAGGAATGAAGATCCGCCAAAAGCTGCAGACCCCTAGGAAACTCCTTACTTCTCCCTTCTAGGAAACACCTTAAACCAAGAATTGTTACCTCCTTTTGAAATAATAACGATTTCGGTCCGCTGACTGTTAGGTTGTATTTAACCAACCTTTCTAGTACTTTCACCACTCCCTGTGCATGTTCACACACAAACCGAATGACCCGACCATCCACTAAGGTCTCATCCTTTTCCTTCGGTCCTTTAACCGGATTGCCATCAATGTATGGGAACGTAACCTCTGGGCATATGTTCTCCATGACCTTCAGCATGTCTCGCTGGACAACCGCGACCCCATTCGTCCACCCTTGAGGCACCATACACATTTGTATGAGGCCTCTAGGTATGTGCATGGCAGTCATAGGTCAACTAGTAGGATCTATGGGGAACTGGTCATAGCCAGAGTATAAGTCTACTCGGGGGTAAATGCTCCTTCCGGCGAAAGATTCGGCCAGTAGATCCGCGTTCGGTAAACTACCCACATCGCGAACAGTTACCGAATTCAACTTTTGCAAGTTTTGTATCCAACGCAGACCTCCTTCTGACTTCCAAAAACAAAACTAGTGATTGGCATAAGCACCATCCGCTGGTTCTGCAACGTTGGAGGCGATCTTCTGGTTTATGTACTTCATTACCTCTTTTTCTTCCTTTTGAGCATATTTCGTCGGTCTATCATTCCAAGGCGTGTGAGGAACGGTCCAGATCTTGACCATCTTGATCATATCAACGTCTAGTCGTCCCCTCTCCTCATCATTAAAGGAAAAGACCCCTCTGTACTTTTGACATAGTTCACATATGAAGTCATTCTCAGCCGGCAGAAGGAAGTCATCGGCTCCTACCTTCATTATCTTGAACCTCTCTGGGGTAATTCTCCCTCCTTTTCTTGCAGTTTTTCTTAACCCTTTAATTATCTTTCTTTCCTTCTCTAATGCTTCATTATAGTCCTTTTCTATCAGGACTGCCACCGGATTCTTCTTAACGCCCTTGCGCTTATACTTCCTCTTGGATCCGGTGACTATTTTCCTAAAAAAGGCCTAGTCGCAGAGAAGATGAGCTGCATCGTGCCAGCTTTTGCCGCCCTAACAACATCCTTGAATCCTTCCATCTCTCTCTTGCCGCCCAACTCCTTTTCTTTATCCAGAGCTTGAGCATCTTACCGATATCATTCACTCTAATCGTTGTTTTTTCGTCTATTATTCCACTTTTTTTCAACTTTGTTCGTACTTCCTCAATCAACTTCTCAGATTCTCCATGCTTAAGAGAATTAACATGTCGCTGATGACGAGGATGATGCCTATTACTTATCACAAAGGCCTGTTCTTGACCAGTGACAGGATCCTGGAGAGAGAGCCAGACCGCTCCATTATGGCCTTTAAACGCACAAGCCTCCATTCTATGTAGGAAGGGAGCTCCTAGGATGCAATCATGGTTCAAATTAGGAACCACAAACCCCAGGATCTCGGTCCGCAAAGTCCCAATTCAGACAGACAGATCATCAATGAATCCTTCCGATGACAGGAATCCGACTATATTGGAGAGCTGGTGATTGACTTTCCTATCTATTCCAAGCCCACATGATCTCATCGTGGCCGAGGACATAAGCACCATTTCGGCCCCAGAGTCCACTAGGGCTCTGACTTTTACATCATTTACGGAGATATTCAAGTATCCACATGACATGTTACCAAACCTCATCTTGGTACCAGGCGGGGCTCTTTCCACATGCTGAGGGAAGAGTCTTAGGCTATTGATTTCTACCTTCCACCTTTTAACCATCTTTTTGAGTTATTCTCTAAACTTTGGCACCAAGGCTACCGCCTCCTTCCAGAGTAGGGTGATCTCGGTTTCTTCAAGTAGTTTCTTTACTACTTCATCTATCGAGACACCCTCCTCGGCCTCGGATCTCAATACCACTTTTCTCTTTTTCCCGGAAGCTTCATTTCCTTTCCCTTCCTTCACTAGGTCCTTGGTCCCATCAATCACCTGGTCTAGCTCTCTTTGAGCCTTTTTCTGCTTTTTCTCTTCAACCTCCCTTTGGCTGATATGAGATACATTCAGGTTTTGACTTCCAGGATTGTCGTCTCGAGCTTCTATCTCCGGAGGTAGCATACCATCAAAGGTGATAACATTAACCCTAGCCTTCTTCTTTTTATCCTTATTGGCCTTAGTCTTTTATAGGATTACCGCTCGCATCCCTCCTTTGACTTAGAAGTCTACCTTGTTCCAATTGACATTATAGATGTGCCCATTGACGTTTTTCTTAACAATCCCTTCTTCAAGCTCTTTCTCTAACGTCGAGCACCGGGTTAGAGTATGACCTTCCTCGTCACAGTAATAACATTGGAAGGGGCCATCTCTTCTTTGCCAATCCCGGTTCCTATTATCTTTCTTCCAATCCCGGTTGCGCTTCTTCTTTTGTCCCTCTTTTCTCCTTCGCCTAGCGTCTTCCTTATCATTACTTTCGCTCTCACTCTCACTCTCTTTCTTTTGCTTCTCTTTCTTTCTTTCTTCCTTACCTTCTTCGGCTCCAATGAGTGCTTGAGTTGCTGGGGCAGGAAGGGTTAACTTTTTGAAGCTACCAAGTTTAACGAGAAGACCAAGGATCTCCTCGGCCTTCAAGTTTCCTCCCGTAGCTGCCTCAACATTTCCCTCTCTTGCACTAGTGATTGCTTTCATCTGTTCCAAATATAATTTTCGGTTGGACACGGAAGGCAACTCACATTTTTGTGCCTCGTCTAGGAAGGGTATTCTCCGCGCAACCCTCTCAAAATCCTATAGAAATTGATCGAGGGTAGCATATTTGGAGCGTCGTACATCCAACAAATTTTGCATGGTTGTTGGGACGTCATACTTGGCGTACTCTTCCAACATCTTTTGTCTTACGTCCGTCCATGTTCTCAGCCCTTGTGTCGTTTTTGTTACCGACACCCTCATCTTAGGTTCAACATAGGCTAGCGGAGCTTTCAACTTTTGTTTATCCGGCCAACCATGACTCATACCGAAGACATCATAGTCTTCCAGGAACTCCCTAACCTTGGTTCCATCAAAGCAGGGTATGTTCTCTGGAGGTACCTTAGCTCTTGGAAGATCTAGACGGACATTCATAGTGTTCATCCCGGTCTTCATGTCTATTCGGTTCAACATTTCTCGAAGAACCGCGGTAATGGTCACTTCTCCATCCCCAGCAGAGGAGCTAGCATGACCCTGTCGTGCGTTCGGTTCTTTGACCATCCTGTTTAGTTTACTGGTTATGCTCCTACTTCTTCCTGAACCTTCTCTATCTTAGGATTGCGTTTAAAATTGGTTCCGAGTTCCTGCTGTCAGTAAAACTTTCTGGCAAATGGGGCTCGGGGAACCTATCAAACACAATCGGCGTAAAGTCACTAACTACTCTTACCCCTTTTCGCTCTAATTTTTTTGCTTCCTGGTCAACTATATTACTAATCCAGTTTCGAAGAGACTCACGATCTGTCCCTTTCTCCCTCATCGAAAGGACATAGGGTCGGATATCATACTCACCGGTGTCGAGGAACTTCACTACAAGGATGTATGATTTTTCGGGGGCATGCCTCTCCTCCAAGGATACACAACGCTCTATCTTGTAGGGAAAAACTCCTCCACTGGTAAAAGGAACTAGAGCGTCCAGAGCTGCCGTGATTGTCGGGCAGTAACCTGACATTGCCTAGTCCCTAGCGACCCCCATGATCCTTCTTTATCTTCGATCTGTTTAATCCTATCTAGTGCCTACTAAGTCTTCCAACCTGAATCGTCAATGTTGACACTGCTCCACTTCCTATCTCTTAAAACAATATTAAGGATCGGCTCCCAATTTTCACCATTGACGAAGCTATTTGGAATAAGAGGACTTGGGAAATTCTCATACTTAGTAGGCTCCACACTCCAGGTAACTTTCTTGCCTTCCTTCTTGAATTCGTCTCTGTATTTGCAGACGTGACTGAGTGCCCACTCGTGACACCCAGTATACTGCCGCTAAATCTTCCTAGTTACTAGAGTGTATATACGCACGTCATACTCATCGGTCTCTAGGAAGCGAGTTACCAACACATACACCTTCTCCTCTGCTTCAGGTATGACTAAGATAGTGCATCTGTTAATCTCATAAGGAAACGCCTTTCTACTGTGAATGGCTTGAAATCCCATATTAAGCGTGAGATGACCGAAGAATTATTATTAGGTAGCGCCTCTCTTTCAACCTTCTCTCAAAGATGCTTGCTTCCTAGAAAACTAGCATGCCCTTCAGCCATAACAAGTTCTCTTCCATTGTCAGGCGAGGA
Source organism: Chara braunii (assembly GCA_003427395.1). Classification (NCBI taxonomy): domain Eukaryota; kingdom Viridiplantae; phylum Streptophyta; class Charophyceae; order Charales; family Characeae; genus Chara; species Chara braunii. Next base: position 2,145,134 of record BFEA01000222.1, read on the forward strand.
GAATTCAGAAGATGCCTCGTCTCGAATTTCGAACTGAGGCCCGAGTTAAGAAACAGAGACTCTAGTTCTATGGCGAGATCATCCTCGCTTGCCTTGCCAACTGCAATAATAGCTCCTGGAAGAGGTGTCCAGTCTCTCCTGTCAGCAAAGCTATCTGTAGTCAGAAAACTAGAGAGTCTTTCATTGAGAGATGAATGTATACAGACGTCATACCTCACTATCTCGAAAGGGTTGTCAACTTCAGTCACTTTATCTAACCTTCCTCTACCGATGGTCACAGTCGCAATTGACAAAGAGTTTTCACATTCCAGTATCATTGCCTTGGGCTGCCTCTAGCGCCTCCAGCCAGACCGTCCGCAGGATGCTGCCTAGATAAGATGGTCTCGTCTCTCGCATGTAGCATCACTCTCCTGCCATCCGAACTCTTGCAATCCAGCAGATGCCTAATCTTAGTCTGGTCCGTAATTGCTCTAAAAGTAACCGCTCGCATAAGCTGAAGTTAGTGCTCTACCATGCCAATCTTGTCGTGCCTACCTAGCCTAGTGTCGCATCCTCTCACAACCCCGATGACAGTCACTTGCTGCTCGTCTAGATAGACCTCAAAGAAGAAGCTATCTCCATCATAAGGAGTGTAGACATCGATCGGCATAGCTCACCACACTCGATCCCTTAATACTGCGTTGACCCTAGTCCTTCCCGTCGCAGAAGCTAGCAGGCACAGGAGGGCTTGGGAATCTCTCAAACTCTCTAGGTAGAACACTCCACGTCACTTTCTTTCCTTGTTGTTTCAACAACAACCTTTCATATAGGATATACTCAGCAGCAACCACCCAACACGCCTCATAGTCACTCCCTCTCCTTGTTCCAACAGATACGTATGGCCTTATATCATACTCATTTGTATCAAGGAATCAGACTATAAGGACGTATAAAATCACTGAGTCTTACTCACAAGTCACACACCTCTCAATGCCGTATGGGAAAGCACCGCCAGCAGTGATCCTGGTCAGTGCTTCTATCGCTCTAGTTACTGCCAACATGGGCTGCCTACCAGCTCTACCTTCTCAACGCTACATTGATGATTGGCTGCCAGTTCATACCATCACAAAATCCTTTAGGTACTGGCGGGGKAGGAATCTTCTCATAAATCCTAGGCAGTAAGCTCCAACTCGCTTCTATCCCTTGCTGTCTCAACTGATCCCTCTCGGCTTCGACACACTCCACTATGACATCCCAGTTGGTAAAGAAATTATGATCCCGATCAGTCCCTTCTAGGATGTAAGGTCTAATATCATAATCATCAGTGTCAAGGAATCTAGAGACAAGCACATGCACAGTCGTCGTACTTTTTACACAAGTAATGCATTTGACAAACATATAAGGGAAGGCACCACCGTAGGTGACACCGTACTCTTCAGTCATTATCTGGTTTTTAACATATGAACTTCTCAAGCGAAGGGTCCAGAAAACAAATTCCAAACCCTTACTTGCAGGTCTGAATCACTTCAGATAGATTTCTGCAAGAGGCCCCTCCTCTCGGGGCTCCTCTAGCCGAAAGTCTTTCTGACCTGAGCCAGACCTTGTACGAAATATGCTAGACTACTGCCTAGTCACAGAATATTGTGACCAAGGTCCACTCCCAGGAACTCAAAATTTTTGACTACCCGGCAACGGCGCCATTTTTGTCGCGCCCCAACCGTTTCCAGGGCCTGGCTCGATGTCCCTCCCCGGGCCGAGTACAGTGGGTTGGTGGACTGGCAGGCTGTCACGCAGGATTTTGAAAAGTTTTAGGGAAATTAGAAGTGCATTCACAAGCACCCTTTGTCACACAATCGAGTAGTCAGGGTTATCCCTCCTGCCAACGGCAACACGACTTAGAGTGAGGCGTTCGGTTTTATCGCCTGCACCTGACCCCGTATAAAGGTCAGACTCAAGGTCACCGGAGTCCCTATTATCTAGGAGTCCTTCAGATTGCCTTGAGTGTAACCTGTATGATATGAAGAGGAAAATAACATAATATCACATGCATTACAGAATCATGCATCATAAAGCAAATAGCCCTAAATGAACAGGAAGACCAGAAACCAGACTATGCAAGAGCATGACTAGAGACACGAGATTGAAGAGTAGTACATAGAGAATGCAGGAAGCAACCATAGGAGGGGCTGCAGTCACTGATAAATCATAATAATGTTATAATACATCTCAGTGACTAAACGATACGAGCCTCAATCAATAACGACGAGTGGTACCCCCTCATGAGTGGGCTCGACTGTTTGTGACTCTGTATATGGTACACGCTGGTCCTCCTCATCATTGAGAACCTAAGTGGCTATCGACTTCGGGATCACATAGCTGATGTCAAAAGATGCCTCAGGATCGATCTTGCTGATATAAGGCATACATCTCGCCATCTCCTCATCCGCTATACTCCAGAGATACAGCTCTTCGGCGAGGGAAATGTTGCCAGTGGCACCAATCAAGATCTCAATCCGTCCCTTGCCGTAGATGTAATCATAAGAAACCTCCAGAAAACAGTCTCCATAGAGTGGCTTCCGAAAAGCCTGTATAACGAAATCTGCTCCCACCAAATGACTGTAGCCATCCCCAAGATATGAGACTGGTCCCTTCCCCCTTGAAGGGCCGGCTACCTCCTCTGACTTGGGTCCTCCTGACATGTAATGCCTGGATCAATCACCCTCAAACAAGTATCGTGCCAAGAGATAAGTAACCCGTCGTAGGGCTGCCTTCCGCCTGCGTCTCACTCCACCAATGTCATAAGATGCCCTGTATCTGCTCCAACTCAAGCGTACTTAATCCCTGTGAGTATCCCAGTCAAAATAGTCCCCCAAGTCAACGTTGCTCACACAACAAGGCTCTTGGTCTGACTCATCTATCTCTGACCTTTGTAAACAGGTGGTAATAGGTATCCCGGATCTGGCCACCTCGCTCCTTATCCTCCTGTCCTAGCGCCTCTTTTCCTTGCTGCCACCTTTGCTCAGGGGTTTTGGATTACAGCCATCAAAGTCAAAGAGAGCACCACCTGGTGCAAAGGGGACCTGGGGAAACACCACATGTAACCAGTGCTCCCTCCAGTAACTCTCCCTGCGGAAGATATAGTCAGCAATCCGGTCATAGGTGACTCCCTTTATTCCCTGCCCAACATCTCTCACGTGATAAGTGATCACCAAGTTGAACGTGTATCTCGATGTGGGAGACTCATTGGCCCTAATGACGAAGCTCTGATGTCCAATGTGTCGGTAACAGAACTTCTCAACCAGCTTACCCAATGTTGGGGTTGTCTCATGTTGAGGAGCCAGCTTGACCAATCTGCAAAGTAAGGTAGAATGTTCCTGATAAGTGGTTACACCAAGCAATGGTGTCCTGGTGATAAAGGGGGATATAAGCAACTTAGGAAAATAATCCAACTCGATGGGATCAGAGAGGATAGCGCCGCAATAGACTCTCTAGCCAAACTGGTGGCAACCGACCCAATATAGGGGCCCGCCTGAATGGGCCCGGCTGAACAGCAATCAACTCAGTATAGGGGCCCGCCAGAATGGGCCCGGCTGAACAGCAACAACTCAATATAGGGGCGCGCCTGAATGGGCCCGGCTGAACAGCAACAACTCGATATAGGGGTCCGCTTGAATGGGCCCGGCTAAACAGCGACAACTCGATATAGGGGCCCGCCTGAATGGGTCTGGCTGAACAGCAACAACTCGATATAGGGGCCCGCCTGAATGGGCCCGACTGAACAACAACAACTCGATATATGGGCCCGCCTGAATGGGCCCGGCTGAACAGCAACTCGGCAGCTCAGCAACTCATCATAGCATCGTCATATGAGTGTCTCTGCAGCTAGTGGACCAGAATAAGAGGACTGAACTGCCAGTATCGTCACTGTAGAGGACTGTTCAACAAGGTGTTATCTATGTAGAGGCCAGTTGCAAAATACTGCGTATGCAAACTGGACTGCGCGGATACCATATATGCAGGAAAAATACCGTCTGCACAGGGACTGATTGTCCATGCAGAGACTGATCGGCAAGAAATCAAATCAGTGGGAGTTGGGGCTAGTCATATCATCAGAGACATGCAGTCATGTCCTCAAGACTAATCATACTAGCAGGGCGTGCGTCCCCAACCATCTTACCGGCGGTACGTGCGTTCTAGAGTTATCAGAATGTCAAATCGCACACTCACATAGCCTACCTGAGCCTGGGCGCACCAATGTAACGATACCGAGTGTGGACGCGCATGGGCGCACACTTAAATGGCAACACTAAGCTTGGGCACGCATGGGCGCGCATTGAAATAACAGTTCCAAGCATGGGCGCGCATGGGCGCATACTGAAATGGCACTTTTGGGCAAGGGGCGCGCATGGGCGGGACTGAAACGACAATGTTGATCGTGGGCGCGCATGGGCGCACACTTAAAGAACATTATCCAGCTTGGGCGCGCATGGGCGAGCACTCAAATAGCAATACCAAGCTTGGGCGAGCATGGGCGCGCAGTCGAACAACAATACCAAGCTTGGGCGCGCATGGGCGCGTGCTCAAATAGCAGTACTGAGACCGGGCGCGCACTTCAAACAACCAAATGGAGACTGGGCACGCACTCAAACAGCCAAACTGAGACTGGGCGCGCATTCAAATAGCCAAATTGAGACTGGGCGCGCACTCAAACAACCAAACTAAGACTGGGCGCG
>BFEA01000222.1:2175159-2188463 GCA_003427395.1 Chara braunii
AAAAAAAAAAAAAAAAAAATCACAAAATTTAAAATAAAATTTAAAATTCAAAAATATTGTTTTCATTTTTAATTTTTTTATTTTTTTTGGCCCGGCCGGGCAAGTGACCCCGGGCCACTCTGGTAGCCTAGTTTGGACGTAAATTCAGAATTTAGAATAAAAATTTAAAAAAAATCAAAGAATTTCACAAATTTTGTGGAACTTGTCAGGAGTTCAGATAGGTGATAGAAAAGATAAGGATAAATTGAATAAACGAATTTGAGAGAAAACAAAAAAATTCTTGACATATTTCCAAAATTTAAAGAAATTTGAAGACAATTTGAAATAAAAATAAAAAACTAATTCCTAAAGTATGAGTTTACGATGAAATGATATAAGGAATTAATGATAACCGAATAAAGTAAATCGAGAGAATTTTTTAAATTATTTAGATGAAATTAAGAAAATCTATCAACATGTAAAAATTAAGAGGTTTTTCAAAGAAATTTCAAAAGAATTCCAAAGGAATTTAAAAAAGAATTGCAGAATTTTATAATTTTACGGGGGACAGAAAGTAGAAATTGAGACAAGTTCATGAGAATTAAATTTGGTAAATTCCAAAAATTATTTCACAAATTTCTGAAGGGAATTGAATTAAAAAAAATAAATAACGAAAAAAAAATTGTATAAAAAAGGAATTCACGTAACTTTTGAACGAGAACGCCGAAATTATTTCCGTTCACGGCGTTGGTGGAAAAGAGAGTGAACGTTAATCCGACCGCATTAGGTATGAATTTCGGATGATAGGATAGACGGCATTGTGATAGAAGATAGACGACATTGTGATAGAAGCACGAGGAGAGGAAATACGCGTCTTGCACGATAGAAATTTTAGATATTGTGACCTATTAGGTGGGATGGTAGAGGAGGGAAGAAGGAATGGCGGGGAGATAGAAGAAGGAAAAAAAGATAAGATCTTTGCAGGAGATCGACGAGATGAAGGAAGGGGATCAGTAAGAGGGAGAGGAGTTGACAATACCGCGCTCCCGAGCGGCCGAGAGCAATGGATGTCCTTCCTCCTAGTCGAGGAAGGTCTTCTCTCTATCTTGTTCCTCTCTCTGTCTACCTCCTCACCGTGTCTTCTCTCCCTACTTACATACACTCACACATCTACTACTCAAGGACGTACTTTGAATACACCCACTGATATGCCTACTAACTATCTGAAGTCTACTACTAACACTATGCACTGGCAGAGCTATGCCTGCCTTCTCCCTGCCAGCGCAATGTCTTCCTCTCTCTCACTCTCTCTCTACCGCAACACTCTGGCCTCAGTGCTCTGCCCCTCACTACAGCGCACAAGTGCACCAGCACTTCCACACTTCTTGCGAATGAGCAATCTGCCTGAATGGGAGGCTGGCCAGTCGTTTTGTATTCTTGGAATGCTCTTCAACTCGTGCCAGCCTCTGTTTTCTAGGATCTGGCTGGTTCCGGTACCACATCCCCATGGCCTGTCTGCTTCTGAATGTCAAGGCCTGGAACCTTCCCCAATTTCCTTTGGTCTGCTGCTGCTTGGACCTTTGAGTCATGACTTTTCACTTGTGAACATGACTTTTGACTGTGGACTGTGACTCCTGCCTCTGGAACACGACTTTTGCCTATGGAACTACCCTTTTACTCGTGGGATGTGACTCTTCAATATGACTTTTCATTATGAGACGTGACTCTTGCCTTTGAGACATGACTCTTGCTTGTGAATCTGCCTTTTCACTCGTGGGATGTGACTCTTCAAAATGGCTTTTTATTATGAGACGTGACTCTTGTCCCTGAGATGTGACTGTTTGCTGGGTGCCTGTTGGACCAGACTGCTGAGGTACCCGACTGTGACTTTTCTGAGTTTGACGAACTCGGCCTTTTCTTGACCAGGGCATCTGACCCTGAGATCCGAATTTGGGGTCTGAATCGTGGAAGGCCTTTCAGCACGGTCATGACTTCGAAGGGTTCGCCTGGCAGCAGCCACTGTAGTTGTGGGATACTGTGTAGCCACACGGGCCTGCAGGGCCCGTCCCGCATTCTCAGCCTAAGAACCTAGAAATAAGGGCTTACAGGCCCCGGTCGTTTGAGCCTGAAAACTGAAAACGAGGGCCTGCAGGCCGTATTTCGTTTTCAGCCTATAACAGGGCCGTTCAGGCCCTGAGTCTTTTCAGCCTGAAACGGAGGGCCACTTTCGGGCCCTCATAAGATCGTCCTGCCCTAGAACTCAGGCAACAAACCAGGGTTTCAGGAACAGGCTATTTTTGGCTTGTTCCCCACGCCAGCCTTAGCAGGAGCTGCAGCGCCAGCCCCTAGCTTGCCCTGGCATTGGCAAGAGCAGCCTCCTGGATTGCCTCGCCCTGCAGACTGCAGGCAGTCAGGAGGCAGGCCGAGTAGTACATAGGGAGTTCCCATGCACTTCACGGGTAGGTAGTTGGACAGATGGCAGGAGGCAGTCTTCAGGGTTCGGCAGCAGCACTCTGGAGGAGCGCTGCAGGGGTAGATTAGCGCTATCAGTAGTCTTCAGCGCTGGGCGCTAGTAGCTGCCGGAGTAGTCTTCAGCGCAGGGCGCTAAGTAGTGGTAGTGGTAGTAGCGTTGGAGAGAGATGGCTGGCGGAGGCCAGCGAGACTTACCTGTGGCGCCATAGCTCCAGCTCCATCTTCGAGGTACCTGAATCAAGGCGCCAACTTCACAAGTTAGCACCGGACTGAGAAAGAGAGAGAGAGTTCTTCTTCTTCCTCTTCTAAGTCCACCATCTCTTCTTCACCCTCTCACCACCTGACTTCTCAGTATCAGCAGACTACGACAGAGAGGGAGAGAGTTGTGACTTGAGACTTGACGACATTGGATCCAGACTCGACATTGGCATTCAGACATTTTGACGAGGGACTATTTGGGCCTATGCCGAAGACTTGGTGTTGACGACATTCCCATCTTCCCCTCTTCTTCGTCTAACCCCCCTTTTCTTCGTCTGTGTATGGTTGGGGACTGGCGCGTTCTTCCTGTGTGAGCGCCAGGCCCCCTTCACTGAATAGCGTGATGATGATGATGTATGTTCGGGGCTGTATTGCAATATTGATTGTTCGGATCATTGGTATCTAAGTTTTCCGCTGCGCTATCTGTACTTTGTGAGAGAGGTCGGTTCTTGTTCTGGTCTGCACCGTTACGGTATGCAACAGTTTGGTATCGGAGCGGACCTCTCAATCAGAGGACCCGCTCAATCAAGTAGCCAACTTGCTTGATCTATTGATTACTCGTTAGAAAATCAAGTAGGTGTTGCATACTTGTGAGTACTTCAACAAGCATGGGCAGAACCAAGAGATCAACCAATATAGGATGAGCATGTATGCAGCGGAAGTCTGATAATGGACTAACTCGCATAGCCTGAGTCACACAGATATCACTCCACACACAAACAATCGTGAGATGGTGGAGTCTGAGCCAATCATAGACGATGCTTAGGCCCCGTACACACATACACAGATGAAAGGTGGGAGGAGAGACGAAGGAGGTGGGGGATGTAGGCAGCGCCAGATGTCACCGAGATAGAATCCAGTAGGTCACCGATATGGTAGTCCAAAATGTCATCAAACAAGATCAAAATGTCGTGGACAATAAGTCACCAATGTCGGAGGTACCGAGTCCTAACGTAACCGGTGTCCAATCTGTGATGCCGCCGAGTATCAACCCCAGCAATCTCCAAGTCTCTACTCCGGTAAGTACCACAGCCTCTTACCACCGAAGTCCAACACTGATCTCTGTCCAACTAGTATCAAGTCTCCAATCTAAAGAAGAAGAAGAAGAAGTCTGAAGAAGAAGAAGAAGTCTGGAGAAGAAGAGAAGAAGAAGAAGAGAACAAAGGAGGTGAGAGGTGAGGAGGAGTGGAACCAGGGACGGTGGAGGGAGGAGATGACCTCACCCCCGAGTACCTGGTTTACTACAACTGCCTGAAGCCGAAGTCGGCTATGGCTGCTCGCTGTCTGGCTCCTCGCTCGCTGCTGCTGCTGCGCTAGCTGCGCCGCTGCTGTCCTCTACGCTGCGCTAACAATAGCGTTGGTGCTCCTGCTGTAGAACTGAAACGAACTGCCGCTCTCGCAGCGTCCAGTTGCTCGATGCCTCACAATGAGGCTGGACCGGTCTTTAGTACCGGTGAACAGAGGTTGGCCTCAATGATGTGAGGCCTGGCCATGATCTGAATCGTCCAGATCGACAATTCAGATCAGACCGGCGGGCGACAGCCTCAAGAGCGCCGCCAGACCCAAACGGTAATGTCGTTTGGGCCTGCCCGTCAGGTCTGGTCCAAAAATGTGGCCTTTACGGCTTGCTGTACCCCAAGTCCGGGCCTTTATGCCCTACTCTGTCCCCTTGGCCCTAAGTCGGGTCCGGTAGGACCCGTGTGGCGTCGAAGATGTAACAGTAGGACTTCGTCGAATCTCTGAGTGTTTTTTTTTCTTTGTCATATATCTGAAATTCCTGATAAAAGCATTTCGTTCTACCTGAAAAATTCTGATATTAGCATTTCTGCAAAGAATATGAGTGTGAGCGACATACATAATCAGGTGCGTGGATCGATAGGACCTTCCTATCGCGCGACGAATCTGATTGGTTTAACCTTGAGTTCCGAGGGATCAGCATGGCGTTCGTAGAGCACTCTTCTCAAAGTCTTCTCCTCCTGCTTCTCCTCTTCCACCTCAGCTTTCCTGTCGCCTTCTCCCCCTTCTATCTCCCCTGTCGCAACTATAAAACCCGCAAGCGCGTCCGCAAATCTCTCTTACGTTCTCGACTCTCAAGCCAGCTTCCGGGAAGCAGTGGCTAGGCAGAGTGTTTGAAGCGAGTCGGAAAGTCCTGTCGGGCTGACGATAGACTGGCCGGTTGCGCGTTGGATCGCCACGATGAACTGTGGGATCTGGGTGAACCGTGTCGAGTTTACGACAGCGGGGTGACAATCGCAGTGGTGGGAGTTAGCACGCGACGACCGGGATCGTCGGTGCGGGTATGAGGTTCGATGATTGGAGTTGAGCGAGTGATTGGCCCGGGGCCATAGTGGAATTAACGGCGAATGCGCCTTTGTTGCGGATTGTTATCCTTGGCATGAGTGTGAGGCGGCGACGCCGAACTGTTCTCTTTTTGGACCTTGTCATCTTCTATTTTGACTCTCTTTCCCTCGACTCTCTCTCTCTCTCTCTCCTCTTGAATGATGGTGCGTCTGAATGATTGTCCCGCTCTTGAATGAGAATGAGTCGGCATTCTGTGTGAAAGAACTTCTTCCGGAACTCTTCCATTAGTTTCCTGGGTAATCCTCTTACGCAAGGACCCTGGCTTCTTGTCTTGTGAACGGTGGATGCATGTGTACTGAGTAATGCGATCCATTTTTTCCTGTGCATGTCTCATTTTCGCACCTTCCACAATGAGTGCATGTATGAAATGTGTAACCCTTTTGTTGATTAGACGATTGTCCTCGGGATTTTGTTCGAGAATGCAAGAGTGTTTAGATCTGTAGCTCTGTCTGTATTCCACATGCCATCTGCCTTATGCTGCACGACATCAGCAGCCGAGCCACGAGGCAGCCTCGAAAAACAAGGCGCCAAGGACCAACGTTGTGTTGAACTGATCGGTCCCTTAGTCATCTACATGATCACGCTGATCTGTATTTGCTCTCTCTCTCTCTTGTGTCAAAAAGATTGATTGGGGGACGCGCGAATCGCTTCTGATGACGCCTCAGAATATTTTGTGATTGATCGACATGTGGACTGACAAGTACCCTCCAATTGGGCGCCAGCCTCCCGTATCTCCCATCCCAACGCGACATTTTCCCTACAGTGAGGAAATGACACGTGTATGTGAGTGGGACGTACGAGAAGCCGTCGCACAAATCGGTGGGCACTATTACTTCCCTCTGGCCGATCGTTGCTCAAGGTTCGTAGACGCCGGATTTGTCATTATCGATACGCACTTTCCACCCTACTCGATATTGTTGCCGTTTAACGAGCTGATCGTCATTCTGTGGACGGCAGTGGCGCCCCATTGGCCCCGCACTCTGTGCACGGAGTGCCAACGTTTCGATCGCTATGAAGCGAAGGGCTTCCACTACCGAAAACGGAGTGAGGACGAGCATAAGGAAAGAGCCACTCGGCTCAGACCATCCACGTCGGACTCGGAACTGACCAGCGAACGACGACGAGATCTGATACGAAAACGAGACACACGAAGCGTGCCAAAGCTTTTCCGTTCTAAATGACGGGCCGTAGCCCGGTGGGAAGCCCGACAGTACTTTTTGGATTGAATTTGGATCTTTCTGTTTTCGCGCCATGACCGCGCGCGCATTCCGCGACGCGCGAAATTAATCGACTTGCTACATCGGACCTACACGGGGGATTTCAGTTCCATCTGTGTCCCCACACTCAATTTCCAAAAATCCTTGGCACACCCCATCGTGCTGTTTTTCTAGGCCTCTTTCTGCCTGCCTAACACTCCGAACGGAAGACAGCACAGGGCGTGAGGTTGGTATCGGAGCCGGCACGTGTCGGTTCTGGTGATAGTAAGTCGAACTGGCGAGAGGTAGGAGAGACCCTCAACTAACTCGTCGGGATCGCCCAGTAACCCGGTCTCAGTCTAGTGCGGCTGCACCAGCAATACCAAAGGTGGACGGTACTAGGGTGATCGTTAGCATCCCTGCCCCCTTCCCCTTCTTCCCCAACCATACTAATCCCGAGGCTTGGCTGGAAGCTGTCGAAGCTCATAACTACAACGCAGCTGATCTCCCCTGCGTTCTGACATTGCTACTCCGCAACACGTCACATGACTGGTTTAGGAAACATACATGGGTAGATTGGGCTACTTTCAAGACAACCTTTTTGGCTCGATTCGATACAGTCAGTGAAGATGCCGCCTGGTACGTGTTAAAAAATCGACCCCAAGGACTAGGGGAGTTGTTGCCCGATTTCGTCGATCGGTTTCAAACCACGTTGGACAAATCCGGGCGGGATGAGAAATCCGCTCGAGATTTGTTCATCGATCACCTACGAAGTCCGACACTGAAAGGGAAATTGCAGAAAAAGGTTCCGCCGAAAACACAGCTTGTCCTCCCTCTCCCCCGGTGAATCAAGCAATCGCAGCCGTTAGACGCGGAACTTCATCTGAACCCCCCTTGCCGACCGTAACCAATCTACACCTTGCCCAGATGATCCACACGGCCACTACTAAGCAGTCCGAATTGATGGGCAACCTGATCCAAATGCTGGCCGCTCATATGGAACGAATGGAACAAATAATGAGCAGGCTCATTAAGCCTAATCCAGCTCCTGCTCGGCCTGCCCCTGCATCGTTTCCGCTCTTACCTGCTCTGCCTTCTCCATGATTCGCCCCTCAGTATCCCCATCTAGATAATCCGGCAGGAAAGATCGAGTGTTTCAACTGCAAACAGCCCGGGCATTTTGCCCGAGACTGTCCGCAGCCGAAACGTAATCAGCCTCCCCCTGTTGTGGCCCCTGTCGCCCTTAATCAAGGACGTGTGGCCGCTCTGATGGACACGGACCAGGGAGGAGAGCTCGTAGCGTCTGCTCGAGAACAGCCTTCCTCTTCGGCCATAATAGCGTCGACCTTAGGAGCTTTGTCCTCTGACGTTGCTGACGTGGTCGATCCCCTCGAGTATTTCCATCTTGCCAGAATGATCGGAGCGATCCGATCGGCCCAAGATGATCTCGAGTGGGTCGATCGCGAGTCCAATCCTGGACCACAGTTTCGGACAGGAGATATTGATGTATTGAAAATGCTCAAGCAATTAGATATTCGTGTACCTATCCCAGTAGGACATCTGCTCACCATATCTGAAGCAGCGAACGATAAACTTCTACAACATTGCGAGAAAAATCAAAAGCGCTTCACATTTCAGCGCATACAACGGATGTTGAAGAAGAAGGAAGGAAACGAGGAGATTGCACCTCCCGAGCCTGACACGAAAGAACCCGAAGCCGCACAAATAGCAGCGATCTCTTTAGCAGAAAAGGATCACTTCGTACGAGCTCGGCCAGTACTATGGAAAAGTGCGGAATGTGACTATGAAGTTTGGGGTAAACCATTTAATGCCCTAATCGACACAGGGTCTTCTGCAGTGGCCATATCATTGGAGACTGTTAAAAAAACGTGACGACTTGGATCCATTCTTCCTCAATCTGACAAAGACAACTCTGTCTCTGCTGATGAGGAAGCAATGAACATTGTAGGCATTATCGAGAACGTGGCAGTAAAGGTCGGGCAAGTACACGTCCTTGTTAACGCACTCGTAATAGATGTACGTTCCTACTCTGTGTTGTTGGGATTACCTTGGGCAATGGCGGTGGGCGCACGTCTGCATTTCGATTCGAGACAACTGGTACTCACACAAACTGGGGGAAAACCTCAAACTGTTCCTTTGCGAGTTTCCACCCGAACGATAAAGCAGATCCCTAGCCCGGCCCAAATAGGGATGATTTGATGCATTGATCCCGAAGAGTGCTTCCCTTCACGCCTCGGGGATGGAATCAGGGAACGAGAATACGAAGAAGAGATGCCCAGTAAAAAGGAATGGAAGCATCTGGTTGAACTTTTCGAACATGAAACCCCCGAAGAATTTCGAGTGTGCCCCGACACCGCTCGAAGCTTCCACATGGATTATGAAGACAGTGCATTTACGCCTCTAACAACCCAGGTCAGTCCTTCAGTCCTCCTCGGGGAACCCATATTACAAGTTTCCGATCTGGCTGATGATTTGGAGCCCCCTCGCACCTTGTACGAGGGAGCTCTTTCCTTACGAACGCGTTATCAACAAATGGAACAATACTTAGACGTTTCTGTTTTTCCACCCCGATCGTTACTAAGGACAGGAGCCACTATCGCCTTGATTAAACAAGAAGCGGAAGCACCGGTGAATGATGTACCTAATCTGATGCAAGAAATCACGGATCTAACAGGGCTAACTGTAGAACCGACTTCGGTTGGTTCAGAGACTGACGCTGAAACTAAAGAAACGGAGATAATCAGCCCCGCTAAGTCCCAGATGATAGCAACTGTCTTTTCGGTTCGCACCAGTAGTTCCGTTTTCTCTAGTGTCCATGAGCGGTGGGAACGACCGGTTGATTGGATCGATATGCCCCTTAATATGTCCGGGGAATCGACAATCCCCCTCCCGAGTCACGTTCCCGCGGAACTTCGGAAGTCGTTAATCTGTGTATTGAATGGTTACGCAGAAGTGCTGAGCGTGCATGACAATGATATTGGGTTAACTAATGTAATTGAACATGCCATTCTCACGGGAGATCATCCGCCCATTAGCTGCGCTCCCTACCAATACTCGCCAGCTCAACAATCGGCCGCCTTTTAGCGGATTAAGGAGTTCGAAGCTAATGGATGGATCGAACATGCTATAGGACCATGGTCTTTTCCTGTAGTGATAGTACCCAAGAAGGCTGGGGGGATTCACATTTGCATTGATTGTCGAAAGCTGAATGATATCACGATTAAAAATGTGTATCCCCTCCCCCGGATTGATGAGTTATTGAATGCGATTGGGAGTGCTCGATTTTTCAGCAAGTTTGATGTTCGTCATGGGTTCCATCATCTTCTTGTCCGAAAAGAAGATCGTCCGAAAACCGCGTTTGTGCTTTTCGAAGGTACGTGGCAATGGATTCGATGCTCGATGGGTATCTGCAACGCCCCTGCGACCTTTCAGCGGGCCATGAATATGGTTTTTCATAGTTTCGTGCGGAAGACTCGCCTGGTGCAGAGCATCGTCAACTACTGCGTGATTGTGTACATGGATGACATCTTGGTGTATTCGAGCTCCTAGGAGGGACACGTGCAGCACATCGAATGGGCACTGCATGCGCTACGAGATGCAGGTTTCAAAGTGGCGCTTGAGAAGTGTCAGTTTTTCCTCACCACCATTTCTTTCTTAGGGCACGTGGTGACAGACAAGGGACTCCAACCGGAGCCGCAGAAGGTGGCAGCTGTCAGGGACGCGCCAGTGCCTACCACTATCACGCAAGTTCGGACCTTTCTGGGCCTAGCCTCGTATTACCGAAGATTTATCAAGGGCTTCGCGGCGATTGCGGGACCCCTCACAAATCTCCTGCGCAAGGATCAACTGTTGATCTGGACGCCGGAGTGCGATCAAGCGTTTTCCAAACTCAAGGCTGCTCTCATTTCGGCTCCGGTCCTTATAAGACCGGATCCCGAAAAACCTTTTGTTCTCATCACCGACTGGCAGCCAGAGGCGATTTCGGTGATCCTTGCCCAGGTGGGACCGATCGGACTCGAGAGTGTAGTGGAGTATGCGTCCAAATCAGTGCCCGCTTGCAAGCGCAATTACATCATTCCAACGGGTGAGTGCTATGCGGCTCTCTGGGGAATCAGTCACTTCCGTGCTTACCTGTACGGGCGAAAATTCACCCTGGTGACTGATCATGAGCCCCTGTTGGCTCTGAAGAAGTCAAAGGATTACTCGGGCATGATCGGGCGATGGGCAACGGTGCTGCAGAGCATGGACTTTGACATTCGTCATCGAAAGCACGAGAGACACGGGAATGCGGACGGACTGACACGACTGCACCGGCCTGAGAAGGTTCCAAAGGGTGAGGAGGTAATTTCGTGGAACGAACCGAACAGGAGATCGGACCTCGGTACGGCCAAGTAGAGATCTTATCGAAGCAGTAAGTAACACGAGGACTAATTGTTCTGTTGTGCTCTCCCTGCATCCCCTCCTCCTCTGCCACCATGACTACCCCACTTGCCTCCACAACCCCTTCTTCTCCTACTAATTCTGCCCCTCTTACTTCCTCAGCTTTCTTCGACACCCTCCCCGATAAATTCTGCTATTTTTGCACCTGTATTGCACGGGTTTACGGGGTCGACTGTCATCCCTTCGAGACCGGATTTGTCGATTGGGTGGAATGTGCCACGTGTGTCAATCGGGCGCACGGAGCCTGCGTTCGATATCGAACGAGTAGCAAGGAATGGAGGTGCCCCCTGTGTAGAACGAACAAACTCCCCACGGAGGTTCGATTCGAGGCCGCCCGTACGGACGGTCCTGAATACGACAAAAAATACCGACGGGCGGAAGTCTGGACGGATAAAATTTTATTGGCGAAATTAGCGGGATTAACATTGGGCCACCTCACCAAACACGACAGACGTAGGGCGACCGAGAGATCTCGGGACTATCGATGGATCAACGGTTATTTGGAAAAGCGTAAAACTGACGGATCGGGTTCGTGGATGACAGTTCCCCATCCCTTCCAGAGATATGATTGGATCCGATCTGCTCACGAGGAACATGCTGCTCATTTCGCGATACGTGTCACGGAGGCAACTGTAGACCAGAATTGATGGTTCTGGTCCAATATACGAGATGATGTCAAATACATTGTCACTAACTGTCTGGTCTGTGCCGCTGATCGTGCCCCTATACGGGGACCAAACACGATCGTGCCAACGGAAGTAGAGCGTCCTTTCCAGCGAGTCAGTATGGACACGACAGATATTGACGTACCACCTGGCCCAAACCGGTGTGAATATTCCATCGTGTTAGTTTTAATTGACCATTTTTCCAAATAGATCGAAGTCTATCCTTGTAAGACCCGAAAGGCCGCCGAAATAGCCACATACATCGAACGATTCCTCTATACCCATCTAGATACGGAAGAAATTCTAACTGACAATGGGTCGGAATTCAAAGGTGAGGTAGAGGAACTGCTTGTGCGTAGGGGCGTCACGCTCCGACATACGGCACCCCACGTATCCCAGTCGAAGAGGTTGGATGAGAATGCCAACCGTATGATTAAAATCGCCCTTTGCAGGAACTTAGCGGCACACGACACGCGTCCTTGGCCCGAGATCGTATATCAGATCGTTGGGATCCACCGGGCCACCCCTCATGAGTCTACGGGATTTACCCCCTTTCAGCTTTGAACTAATAGCCTCCCCTGTGCCGATTACCGGGGTAACTCGGAAATAGCCGAAGCAGGGGGTAGAGACACGCATGCGGCCCTCAAGGCCAAGGCCAAAAGGTACACCGATTTGATGGAACGAGCCATTCCGAAGCTAGCCCGAAAAAGACAAAGGATGACCGAGCTGGCCCACGGTAGACAGGTCCGTAGCTACGAGGCCCGGAACGGAAATGCTGGGCCCCAGTACCAGTATAAATTGGGGGACCTAGTGCAGGTACGTAAATGTGCATGCGATCGAAAACTCGCTCCCAAGTTCTCTGGCTGTTTTCGCGTTGTCGAACTTGGGCCCAATGACGCCAACACGATGCGCATCGCGCCGGAGGCTGGCGCTAGCCATAGCTCCGTCCCCATCATCAGACATACCTCCTACCTCCGTCTCCTTCCTCCTTCTGATTTTCCTCCCACTTCTTCCTCGGAAAGCGAGGAAAACGACAACGATCTAACCCTCTCTCCTCCTTCTCCCTCTTGTCCCTCGTCCTCCTCTCCGACCTCGCCATGAGTTTCATCACGGAGCGGGTTCTTGACGCACAGTTGCGGCAGCCACATGGCCACATCTCAGAGATCCGGCAAGTTTGTCACCCTCAGCTCAATACGGATCTCCGCCGTTTGATGCGATTCTTCTGCGACGAAGGTATCTGTGCAGCCCTCACGCGATAGTGTTCGCGGAGGTTACTGCAGTTCATCGGCGAGCGGGTCTCAGAACGAGCCATGTCACCACAGTGGCGGCATTCACCGACGATATCAGCTCGGTCAATCCGCTGCAGCATACCGCGATCTTGGCCTTGCTGCGCGAGTGGACGGAGCAAGTGTCCAACGTGTGGCAGCACGTCCTCGCCCGGGAGGGGTATAACATCATCCCGATCTTTGCATCGGACATTGACGGCATTCGCCGATCACCGCGCGAGCGGCCAGTTGCGATCCCAACCCTCGTTCCCTTCCCCCATCCCCAGTGAACCACGCCAATTCTCTCGCCCCTCTCTCTATCTTTGCTCTCCCCTCTCTCTTCCCCACCTTCTGGCAATCCGATCTCCACCCTTCTCTCTCCTTCTCGTTCGAACCTGTTTCGGTCCCTCTTATCCATCCTGGACATTGGCGGCTGTGGCGCGAGACTTTTGAGGAGTTGTCCTTCTGCCTGACCCGAGTACAAGTGAAGTGGACGGGCACTATCGAGCACCCCACGTGGATCGAGAATCCGGAACTGCTGATCATACAGGATTGGAGGACTAACGCGGAAGGAGATCTTATTGGATTCCTCTTTGGATCGGTACGACCGGGTCGCCGTCAGTTGATTGCACAGGAGCTCATCGCAC